>JACEVL010000085.1:2534425-2569425 GCA_020284085.1 Aporrectodea caliginosa | reverse complement strand
ACCGGACGCAGTATCATTTCTTAAAGGGTCTTGTCCTATCGAAAGCACACAAGCGCTTAACGTAAGTGCAAGTGTCAGAATTCCCAACCATCAATCTCGCGATGCAGTATACTTTCTCGCAGCCGCAGCACCCGGCAGAGGCAGCCACAGAGGCGGCGGAGGCGATGGTTGTGCCGCAGATGGCTGACCGATTGCCGTCAGACGAAAGGTTCTGATCCCGCTTGACACGGACTACGATGGACAGAGAACATCGAAAGACGGAGAGACGACGTCGACGACGGTGCCTTGGAAAACAGCGAATTACAATTACAGCGACGGTATACCCCGCAGCCGATCGAGTCGATCGATCGAGTCGATCATAATTCGGTCGAGTCGAGTCGATCGAAAAATCGTCGACTCGATCGACTCGCCGATCGAGTCGATCGTAAACCCGGCCAAGTCGAGTCGATCGTTGTTTCCTCGATTTGACTCGACTCTGAAATATTTTACTTACTATTTCTTCACAAAATGACAGACCTTATGATATAATGACGTAATCCTGTGTAAACACACAACGTATACCGTATGAACCTAATAATTATGAAGTTCACTGCAAATAATGAACCTCTTGGCGCTTTCTTATTAGTGGAAGTTATAGAGATACTTTCTTTCACAGTTTAACTATAAGATAGATATTACACGTCCTCTACTGCCGTCTCATTTGTTGAGCTGGTACTAATTTATGTACCGTACCGTAGGAGATTCCATTGTAGCCTAGCTGCCTAGCTGATCAAGTCGACAGATTTAACGAGGCTTAATCCTTACAAGTCAACCACAGGCAGACACGATGTCATTATAATACCTGAACTGTTACTTACCAGTTCAATTACAGTTGATGCTTTGTACATTAGACACAAGAGCTATGGAAGTTATAACTGCAATTGGGCCTACCGTTGTTAATAGAACTGCTATAGCCTAACCATTGACAGACAGATTGAGGAAGAGCGTGCCATTGAAATACATGAGTAATTTAGATAGGCCTACTGGATTATAAGAATGCAACAGTCGTCAGCAATTTTGGCCAAGAGGCTATAGTCCAAGTCGACGAAGTCGATCGAGTCGATCGTCGTCCGAGCCAAGACGATCGAGTCGTCGAAAGGTCGGCGAGTCGACGAAGTCGATCGAGTCGATCGTCGGCCGAACCAAGTCGATCGTATACACTCGACTCGATCGACTGCGGGGTATAAGCGACGGCGAAATTGCTTTTCAAGGCGATTTCACTCTCATTTCCTGAGACGCTTAGACGCACAATAAACACGACGCTCTTATTTCCTCTTTGCATGAGGTCTCTTAAATCCACGAGCATTTAGTGTTTATGATTGCTTCAAGGCTGAGACACGCGCATCATTTCTCAAATGCTCGGCTTTCTGCTACAGAATTCTGTCGCGTCACGAAGGAGCGTCTGTCTGTTCGTGTGTATCAGTAAAAGGCCTCTTTCCTGAACGTGATTATTATCAGCAGGCACAGTCGGGTAAAGAACAGAAATTCTCCTTCCGTGTTCTGCTTTTGTTGCTTTGTTGAGCATTTTCTAACATCAAGAAGCCAGATTTCAGTGTCTGTTTAGGCTACTATTTCTCGGTTTTAACATATTTTGGAAGTCTATTTGCATATAATAAATTGCTAATAGGGATTTCTTTTAAGTTTTCGTTGGACGCTACGAAATGTAATGCAACGAGTAGACGACTCAGCTATAGGCCTATATTTTGCCTATACTATAAAACGTCCACTGTCCTTATTCCCTTTATCGAAGTTAGCGAATATAAAATCTTGAATGGGTGCTACCCGTTCCACTTCAAGTGATGAGTTTCACAATGGGAAGAATATATTAGGGAACAACCGGGTAGACATTTTCTACCGGGTAGCAAATCCGAGTATTTGGATGTACTATTTGCCGGATCCGGGTACGAACCGAGTACCGTTTTTTACATGTAATAAAAAAAAGATCAGCATAAACATTATTTTTTTACCTGTAATAATGAACCAATTAGATATATATACAAATACGACAGCGACTGTAAGTCTCTATTAGTGTATTTTGTGACTTTTTGTCAATAAAAAAATTGAAAGCTTCAAGTCGAAACAAAAGTTACAAAACTCAAATAAAAATGGAAATAAAATTAATTTAACTAAAAAGATAGAATGTTCAAGTCCTAGAAGTGGACTAGAAGAAATAAACTGAAGTTCAGTTGTATAATTTATTTGTAAATTGTAACTATAATCTTGAGATTGATCGAATTCCAAAAATTGTAGGTATTTGCGTGGGTATTATTTGCGGAAGCGAATAGTTCCGAAAAACCCGATATCCGGCCGGGGCAAATGGCCGAAGCGATTTCCGGTTGTTCCCTAGAATATATTAAAGTCTAAATGACCCTAAAAACTTGAATTAAATTTTATTAAAAGCTTAGCTTAGGCTACTGTCATTGTGTACATTCAGAGGCTGCACTTGGCTCCATTTATGTTTCGAAAGCACGGGCGTAGCCAGGAACAAATTTCGGAGGGGGGGGGTTAAGATTTCGGGGAGGGGGGTTGCGCTGAAGATTGTGGCAAAAGTTAAGGTTTTTGAATGTCGCATGTCAAATCAAAATTTTCTGGAAACTTATTTCGGGGGGTTTGAACCGTAAAACCATCCCCTAAATACGCCCATGTTCGAAAGTTAGGATTCTTTCTACTCTTTCTTACTTAGATACTCCGTGTTGACGCCAAATTTCATAAAAGTGATACTCACCGTAGGCTAAGACTCAATCACGTGCTGTGTAATATATTCATTTTTTGTGTGTCAGTGACCCAAATTAATGGAATAGTGGAATTCATTCGTCGTGCACTAAAGCAAAGGAAACAGTTCCATCAGATAACACCAATGTAAGAGGCAAACATGAGTAGGAAGTATTGGCAACTTCATTATGTTGTAAGGTCAGAATGAGTGTAGATGGTCCTCTACCTCCCCGCCAGATTTCCTCCTCCCTACCGTGTGAGAGATCATGGTTCTCATTTTGTAACTGATTTTGCTTTTACATGCGAAATACACAAAAACTTAACTTTTGCAACAATCTTCAATGAAACCCCAGAAATCGTAAAACCCCTCCGAATTTTTTTCTAGCTACGCCCATGGACAATAGACTAAAAAATGGGAGGACAAATATGGAATTGTAGCCATGACACTGGACCCATTGATGGTAAAAATCATTGGACCAATTAGGAAGATGACTGTATAGAAAGGAAAACCAAAAAGAAAGTTTTGTTATTAATTTAAAGATCTCGGAAGCCAGGAAGTTATTCAGAGAAGACCAACAAAAGCGCTAGGCATCGACGTAGATATAATTATGACAGATTAATTCAGTTAAGTAGAATTCAGTTAGATTGAACAAAATTTGTATTAGTGCAACCTTTCTTGTATCGCATGGTTAGCTGATGTCTGCTGTATATACAGATCGAAACTGCGCCAAAGTAAACAGATAAGCTTCTTATTTGCGATTGAGTCTCTTTCTGTGATATTTTGTTAGTTGTTGATACTCTGTTATAACTCTGTCGTGCTTGAAGTTATCTGATTTAAAACTACTAGTCTATATTGTACAAACTAATGTCTATTACTTGAAGCAGATAAAAATCGTTTTAGCCCATTTACTGTTGTTACTGTGGTTTTCGCTAGGTGACGCGAAGTTTAAGAAATTGAACGCAACACAGCAAGACGAGGAAGCCTCTACCGCCATCAGCCGAATGACAGTCGATTTGAACAACAACCGGAAGAATAAACGGCAGAAAAAGAAATAGGAAGATGATAAGGGAAACAGGAGAAAAAGTATGAATACAGGAAAGGAAGGAAGTGGAGCTACAGGGTAGTACAGGCCTATAGAAATGTATACGAACGATGAGTCAGAAGTACTTTGCTCGACATTTGAACGACTATTTAATTCGATTTATTCTGCTAATTTAATTTTTTAGCGATCTTGGGGAAGGGTCATAAAGGCGAATGACTGACCTTTTTTTATCTGACGTCTAAGTATATTTTTAAAACTGGACGCGTTTATGTTGATGCTGCTTGATTCTTCAACAGGAGAGTGAGGAGACTCATGCCTAATGCAGACTGTGTATTTACTATTTAAACGCAATGTTTAACTTAACCTTATTGCAAGGCCTACTCTATAGTTTTTCGATCTCCACTCCTTTCTTCGTATTGGAACTGAACCAGATTAATCGTGAGGCATTCACAGGGACTCAAACACTGCGCTGGTCCTAATGAAATCTTGTTGTTTACTGACAAACTACATATTTTTTTTATAGAAGTCGTTAATGATTATCTGTGCAAATTCTTCTTCTAGCTACATCGCTAAGAGCGTAGGCTGCGTCTCACGCGCCAGTGTATAAGAGAGCGTGCGGATCGTGCACATGGTTCACTTCCCGAAGGTGGCTTATTTCAATGATTTAAATCTCGGGCTAGCGCGGTCCGTTCAAACGCGTGGTGAAGGATCTCATCCGATCAATTCATTGAAAAATTAGCAGGCTCGAGACCACACGGTCGCTATAATTATAAAATCGAGTACATTTACATTTATGCAGTGCCAGTCTAAATTGTAAGTCTTCAATTGAGACGAACTTCTCAGTTTTTCTTTCTTTTAAACAAATCCTGAAGACCAATTTACATATTGCATTATACTATCTAACCGTGTTATTCGACAGTTTATATTTAGGCTGAAAATATGTGCACCGTTAAATTGATTATGTATGTATACAATTAAACAGTATTTGTATTCGTGTAGTCTCATTCGTTCGCTAGTATTGCCTTCATTGGTATTAAGTTAAAATGATTAGACAATCTTCAGCAGTGAAACAGTTCACAAGAGACAGGTGCTTCCGTTACGCTGTAACACCGTGGACGCATGCGCAGCAGTGATTCAATATTCTACCCAGAAAACCCGGGTGTATTATGGGTGTAGCTGGTGTAGTAGGGTGATGTGACGTCGAACGGGTGTTGCTGACAGCTGAGATAAGCGCCAGGTGAGGTGTAGACCGGCGATTTCATTGACACCATCGAGGTGACGTCATACTTTTGGCTAGAGGCGACATCTATGGGAATGGGGCTGATGTACTGAGGAGGGTACTTGGTGTGGGGGGAGACAGACGCCGGTGGGGTGACGTAAGCATCCGGGGGCATGTTCTGATGCATGTGGATGCCAACGGGAGAAGAGGGTACGTACCCAGAGACGACCTGACCGTAGACCCCGTTGCTAGGGGGTGTCTTACAGCTGCCGATGTACGATTCCTTGTAGCTGGCGCCACAAGGGGGCGTCAGCAGACTGGTCTGGGGTTCGGGGTAATACTGCGCCACCCTCGGTGACGACATATTCGTTCTGATGACGGACTCTCGGTTGGCGTAGAGAGAACGCAACAACGTCGATGCCGGAAGTCCCGAGTAATAATCGGATCCGATCCACTGGATCGCTCTCCGGTGGCAGGGAGACCTCGACATGGACGAAGCAGATGACGACGAGGAGTGGCCACCGCCCCCGCACCGGAAGTGACTGACCAGGTCGTCCTCTTCCGGTTGTGCCGCTGGAAGATGTTTGTTCATCGCTTCCTCCAGATCCTGAACTGAACTCGTTATGGAATTCTGGGAAGAGGAAACCCCAACGAGCCACGTGACTCCTCCGTGTTCGTTCTTTCGTTGACGGATCGTCGCCATTGCACAGTCATCCTCCGACTTCCTGCTTCCAGTAGAACGAACGGACGCCGCTACACCAAGGGGTTCCACGCGATCCAGCGGATAGCTGCGGACCGTGAGGTCCTCTGGAGTTGGACTTCCGAGTTTCTGGAACTCCAGGCAGGACGGAGGAGGAACAGCTCGCTTCAGGCATGGAGGTCGTTCGACAACCACTTCAAGGTCGGTCTTGAACTTCTTCTTCTGATCAGCATCTCCCTTTTCCGGAATCTTCTCCAGGAAACTCTCCTCCCCGGGTTTCTCGGACTCAGCAGATAGATAGACTGGCGTCGATTCGTAGGCTTCGCTGTTCGGCCTTTCTTGCGGTTCCTGTTCCACGATGCTCAACGAAGCCTCGTGATTCCGTTTCCGCTTTCTAGGTTTATCTGACTTCCGGCGGAAGTTCCTTGTCGGCTGCGGCGGCCCTCTTCCGGTTCGAGCGCAGGGTCGCTGTGGGTTCGTGTAGTCTGCGCCTGAAGCTGTCAACGTGGCTTTGTTAAAGGCGCTCAATAAATCACCGGTCGCCATCATGGAACCTGAATGAGTGTCGTCAAAAGATGCCATCCATTACTAGATGTCGCCACATAAGACAGCTGACGTCATTAATCATCAGCTCATACAAACGCTGCTCAAGATACGTTAATTAGGAATTAAGCAGGTGTATACTTGTAACACATGTATGCATGTGCGCATGTGCATGTGTCGGTGAATGTCTATTAGGGTGCTCCAGAAAATAAAAAGTTGAAAATTCATTGCTCCCCGGGCATTTTCCCATGCGTCTCATACAGATGAGTCTAAAAATCCAAATTTTAGGCTTTTACATTAAGGCTAAGCCTTGCCCCCAGCACGATGAAGTTTTAACAATAATCGCATTTTTCTGTTGAAAACACAAATTTCCGGTATTTAAGTATATATGAAAAAACTAATATGTTTCATATTTATTGGCCAGAACATGAAAGGTTGCAAGTACAAATACAAGTACTGAGGTCTTAAGTACCTGTACAAATACTTAAGTATCAAGTACGAGTACAAGTACTAAGGTATCGAGTACAAGTAAAAGTACACATGGCTACTACAAGAACAAGGATTTAGTTCCTTGACAAAGCAATGGTGTATTGCCACATGCACTCATTTCTAATATTGCTTTTTGAGAAATATAATGGATGTGAGCATCTTGTCACTCAGATTCAATCGAAACAGTTTTAGTATTAAACTAAACACACTTTCAACCAGAGCACTAGATGCAGGCACACTCAAAACTTTAAACGCTATTGTCAAGAACAGTTTTGCTGGATTCCAAACGTCCAAACAATCAATTTCATCAAAGTCATCATGGCCTCTGATATTTAACCAGGTTGTCACTTGTGATGATAAGGTGCTCGGCTTAACAGAAGATCGTGCAAACACTTGCAAAGACTCCATACGGAGAGGTTAGCAGTGACTAACAAATCATTTGAACTCTATCGAGAAATGTAAATGTAAGTAGTCGAACATTCTCAGCCCCATACGAAAGCCGCGAGAGGGAAACCAGCTTATTCACCGAAATAATGCATTTTATGAATTGTATTATAGGACTTCTAGCAATAAACCACTGAACCTATGGCTTATACGTGGAATTCATATGTGAATGGGGCTCATTTGTGAAAATTGTGAGTTTTCTATGTTCCTCTGTGTTCTATGTTCCTCTCGAAAAAGTCTTCCGCTGCGTGTGCGAGATGGTGCATATGGCTCTGTTAAGGAAACATTGTCATCTGTATCAAAATGCGCTTAGTTAGGCCACTTAGATAGTCATTTGCGAATCACTTTTCTGTTTTACGTAAAACGCTAATTAAGGAATTTGCTTCGTGTTGCTCCAATGGTCAAAGACTGCCTACAACTAGTATGTTCTTATTTAATGTGTGCAGATATGATTATGTCTTATGTGAATGAGACAGATGCTTTGTTGGGGACTACATCAAGTTTCTTTGGCAGTGGTGGAGCAGGTGCTACACAAACGTTTCATTTTGGCACGATAATCACAGATACGGTTGCAGCAACCGAAACTGCAGACCTCATGTATCAAAAAGTCTAAGCTATTTGGTCACTACTGTACACGATCTTCTGTTAAGCCGAGCACCTTATCATCACAAGTGACAACCTGGTTAAATATCAGAGGCCATGATGACTTTGATGAAATTGATTGTTTGGACGTTTGGAATCCAGCAAAACTGTTCTTGACAATAGCGTTTAGAGTTTGATGTTGTGCCAGTTGTTTTCTCACTACAAAACTTGCATTTAGCAGAAGTAGCATTTACCTTGAAAGTGAAATTATCATAATCAAACTTAACCGCTCTAGGAATATTAGTATTATTTTGTTCGCATTATCACCGTCCGTGGCCGCTATTTTAGCAAGACAACCGGAAGAAATTCTGAACAAGATGCGGTCCATACAGAACTGCCAAAATATCCAGAATGTAAGAATTAATGACTTAAAGGAAAGACAAAGCCTACTGGTAAAGTATCCCCGAGTGCCTGTAGAAATTTCATTTGTGTCCAAGTAGCCTACTTAGGTCTCAAGTACGAGTACAAGTACTTAGGTCTCAAGTACAAGTTCAAGTACTTAAAGACTGTACTCAAATTGCACTAGAGTACAAGTACAGGTACCAATACTACCCCTCTGCACACAATAGTTCACGAAAGACGTTAATCATCATGAAAATAATTGTGTTTTTCCTCCATTATATTGCCGATTTTAAGCAAATTCGCATATTTTCACAAATTCTAAAATTTTGTGCCGGGGGCAAGGCTTAGCCTTTTTAATTGGTCTGAAACTTGGTACAGTTGTACAAAGTGATAAATGGAATGGGAAAATCGCCGGGGAGCAGTACTTTTTGGAACTTTTTAAAAATTCATTACATTCTGGAGCACCCTAATGTCTATTAGGGAGAGTTTTGTGACTATGGTATTCGTGTATGTTTGATTGTTTATGTGCGTTAGTATATGCAATTGACTATTATACGTCTGATGAGTAGAGGTAAAGTTAGAAAATGACTTCAGGAAGTGAATAACAGACGGACTGAGATGGACGGAGCCAGAGAAAGAACGAGACACACAGACTTCCTCCAGATCCATATGATAGACAGGCAAAATGACAGAGTCGCCAATTCTCTCTATTTAAACTAGAGACGTAATGTTTTATTACACGAAGAAATTTGACATTTAGATGGTAAGAGATAAATATAGCGAGAAACACAGATAAAGAAAATAGAGACAGATATAAAGAGAAATTGAGGCAGAAAGGAGAGACAAATTTCGCAGGAGAAAAGGAAATAGAGTGGTCCTGGACACAACGAGAAAGAGACTAAAATACAGGAGAAATCATCGAGAGATGGATAGGTAATTATATAGAGGGCCTACCGCTATTCGTGATGCGTTCAGCTTCCATGTTCGCGCTGAACTGGTGTATCGTCATTGGTCGGGATTCGTGTTCCACGCAGCTAAAGTACATGTATGACAGGTTGTTACCAGGATACTCGCCAGAGGGTAATACAAAGCCACCTGGCGAATCATCATAGAAATACTTTCATATGCATCAGAGTGCATTCTGTTACACCGCGCACTGATTTAGACTCTGCAGATGATTACAAACTCTAAGACTCTGCGTCAATAATCGAAATCAGTGGAAAACTAGGTAAATAAATTATTCAAGAAATCGAAACTGGCCGACTGATAAATGGAGTGATGAATCACAGAATCGGTCCGTTGAGCAATCGCACTTTGATTGATGTATTGAACGGTCTATCGATCCTCGTGTAGGCTATTTGTCTGCCTTGACCATTTATTATCTATTTACGTATCTCAGTGTCTTCGAATGACAGATCGATTGAACGGTTGGTCGGATGGTGAATGAACGAAAGATGAAATGTAAGCAAGTAAGAAAGGTATACATAGTAAGAAAGTAAAGAAGTCCGGAAGGATAGAAGAAAGGAAGAACAGAAGAAAGGAAGGAAGGAAAGAAAGAAAAGGAGGATAGCGCGGATAGAAGGAAGGAAATTATGAAGGAGGGAACGATGGAAAGAAGGAAGGAAAAAGGAAATGAATATTGAAGGAAGGAAAAAAGGAAGAAATAAGAAAGAAAACAATTAAGAAAGAGAGAAAGACAATGATAGACAGAAAATCTTTCTGTCCATTGTTCCTTTTTATCCATCTAGTTTAACTTGCGGGAATCTTGCTTGCTTGATTGATTGATTGAGCCACAGGCTAAAAAGTCAAATCTTGCGACGACTAGTTCGATCACTTACAATCATTCAATCGTCGTGAAACTTGGCAGATAGACTCGCCCTCGCACACACTTCATTCTATCAAAATTTCAGCTCCCCAAAAGAGGCTAGCTTATAGAATCGGGGACTAAACTTTTCGAATCGGGGAATCCCCTTTTCCGATACGGAGCGTTGTGATTGGCCAGCGTTGTGATTGGCCGCAGTCGTAAAATGAACGCGGACTATATATTTGTAGAGGTAACTGCTTCATAAGACGCATTATAGGATACTAGATGGATATAGTAAAAACTTTGTTTTTACGGGCTGTATTTTATTATCCATCTACTTTAACTTACGGAAATCTTGCTTGCTTGAGCCACAGGCTAAAAAGTCAAATCTTGCGACGACTAATTCGATCACTTACAATCATTCAATCGTCATGAAACTTGGCAGATAGACTCGCCCTCGCAGACACTTCATTCTATAAAAATTTCAGCTCCCCAAAAAGGCAAGCTTAAAGAATCGGGGACTCAACTTTTCGAATCGGGGAATCCCTTTTCCGATACGCAGCGTTGTCATTGGCCGCAACAAAAACGGGCGCGCTGCCTGATTAAACGCACGCTATGTCGTAAAATGTACGCGGACTATATATTTGTAGAGGTAACTGCTTCATAAGACGCATTATAGGATAGTAGATGGATATAGTAAAAAACTTTGTTTTTACGGGCTGTATTTTATTATTTCTCTCTCAGAGAGGTAGAATAATAGAAAGTTGTACAGAATGTTAGAGAGAAAGAAATACAGAGAGACATATAGATGGACAAAATAGATAGAACAAACAATTGATTGATTGAACTGATAGATGGACTGGTCAGTGGTCATTTGACTGACCGAGTCAGCTCATGAGTCATGACAGTTGATCTACTGTTATGAACTGTGATGATACCTGATAACATAATTGATGGCGACTATGTTCATTTCGTCGATGTTCTTCGAGTTGCAGATGACAGAAGCCACCGTCTGAATCCAAACGTATCCACCGCGACCAGTCATCAACCGGTAATAGTCCGTTATTGACTGGCCTTTGTTTAACACTGAAGCACATAACAGTTTGTTCAAAATCAATCGTTGTTAGTGACTATCGTGCTGTAGATAACTGTCTGAAATAGCCAGTGCTATGTGTCGGATATCAAACTAGATGAAGACACATTATTAGTCTAATAACGATTGTAAACATGACATAAAGACATAATATAGCACGCAGGTAAATGTTGAGAATGGGTTGACCTCTAAATGTTGCACAATTAGCTTAAATTTAACAGGCAAACTATCTACCCCCAGTGGACAAAAATAAGCCTTGTGGAGAAATGATTCAATAAACTTAAACTTTTCTGTATGGTTTCTGGACCACCTACTAAGATATGCATTACAGTATCTGGGTAATGTACGGACATCATTTCGTAACCCTTTAACGACGAGCCGCTTATGGTTTCCCATACATTTTAGTACACGCTCGTCGTTAAAGGGTTAAGACCAATCTGTAGGAGCTAACAAATTCAAAAGTATGAGTTTCTTTGCAACATATTTTATAATACAGTAAGGAGAAAAAATATATATAATTATAGGCCTACGCTTAGTACAAATCATAAATCATATTCTCATGTTAAACCAAAACGTTTAAACATTTCTATTAATGTGAACTGCGTTAGAAATTTATCGGCGATTGATGATAATGAGTTCAGACGTGCAGTTGGCCAAAACACAGCTTTACAGCTTTAGAAAAGGAATAACGGAGAGACCAACAATAGAATGACCTATAAAACTAAATGCCACGTCGCGAATAAATTGTTTCTGCTAATCTCTCTATACACATGCAGTTGTACGATTGTAGAGTTATATTCCAAATTGATAAGCCGCGTTAAACCATTAGACATATTGGTGTTCTCACGGCCCGGCCATCGGCGGTGGCCGCGGCGTGTGGCTGCTGCCTATGGTCGGCGGTGCACTAGGGGTAGGGCTGCGAGGGGGCCACGAAATGGCGCGTTGCGTATCCCGAAGGGAAGACACTGGCGGCCAATAACTCAACTGCGGATCAAACCTGATTAGCCGGCGACCACCTGTCAGCTGAATACCAATGAGACACCACTTACCCGCCGTGAATAGCAATGAACTACAAGTCCCGGCGCTGCCAATCTAAATCAGACGGAGCACGGACCACGGACGACGGACGCCGCCTTGGCCTGCCCGCACCGACCGACGAACCAAGACATGTTCCCGCGCGCGCCACTGACCAGTGCGCGCCACCAAGCGACGCCATAATGACGTCTAATATTCGGGTAATCGAGCGCATGCGCCGTGGTCGACCGGGTTGTAGGTGTTTGGTCCCAGGGGAGCACCGACCCTACGCCGCTTCTCCATTTTATTAAGTGCTAACATACACAGCTATTTACTGAGTTGGAGCGTGGGCAGTGTGAACAGCATTTCGCTGTTATGTTTGCTTTCTTGGAGCAGATTGAATGTCCTATGGGGGGTCCGGTGGCGCGTTGGATAACATCTGGCCAAGAGTGCGAGAGGTACCGAGTTCGAGCCCCGTTAGGGCGGATTTGCTTTGTAGGCTGCTATTAGCGCCGTGTATTACAGGCTGTCTGTTCTGTTAGTAGTTAACTAGTTAAGATTGTTTCAATTGCATAACATGTAAATGTACAGCGCAGTGCGTTTGTCAGGCGCTAAATTAAAGAAAAGATATTATTATTATTATTATTATAAATGAAAAGTATGAATGCTGTAAAGTCTATATCACTTGATTTAGAAAGTCTAAGAGCCTCCGAGTAATAGGCCTACTTTTGTAGGTCCGAATACAGTATGGTCGATTTCGGTACAGATTTTGGACGTATGATAAGCTGAGAATTAACAACCAAGAAATCTATAGAATGCAGTATAATTTTTAGTGTAATGTAATGCAACGTTGTGAATCAAGACGCATTTAAAACCGTGTCAATGTTTTTAATTTTATTATTTCAGTGATGAGTATACGATTTTTTAAAATTGCTAATGACAGAAATACTGAGCAAGTGACAAAGTTGCTGTGTTTTAATGAAATAAATGTTTCTAAGTGTCTCGGATATGTCAAGTCTCAAGAAATAGCGATTGATAAGTAAAGAATAAGATAAGAAAGACGATCCTTAGCATAATGAGGTTGAATTGGTAGAGTATCTGAGGCTCGAGCCTCGACAAATGAGGGCCAGTAACTGGAAAACTAATCCACATCGTAACGCAACGTACATGTATCATATTGTATTGCACTGTGTTATATTTTATCGTTTTGTCGATTAATTTAATAATAAAATTAATATATTGAATAGATGACGTCACTTACGGTCGACGTGTGCCTTTCGTAGTTTCGTCATGTCATCAGCGTGACATAAGTCATAGAAACTGAGGTGCAGAAAATCTTCCGATTTCAGATCAATTAACTCACTGACTCTGCAAACAGATGTATTCAACTTAAACAGGAAATGCGCTACAGTATGTATGTATGTATGTATGTATGTATGTATGTATGTATGTATGTATGTATGTATGTATGTATGTATGTATGTATGTATGTATGTATGTATGTATGTATGTATGTATGTATGTATGTATGTATGCATGTATGTATGTATGTATGTATGCATGTATGTATGCATGCATGCATGCATGCATGTATGTATGTATGTATGTATGTATGTATGTATGTATGTATGTATGTATGTATGCATGTATGTATGTATGTATCTATGTATGTATGTATGCATGCATGTATGTATGTATGTATGTATGTATGTATGTATGTGTGTTCTCATTTGGTAAAAAAAATGCCTGTCAGGTGTGTGAGAGTACATGTATCACCGTGGGAATTTAAGAGGCCAAACAAAAGTGACCTATGGTCTAAAGTAGGACAGAGAGAAAGACAGAAACAGAGAGAGAATGAGAACAGGAAGAAGCGAAATAGAAAGCGAAAATAAAAGAGAAACGGAGAAGGTACTATATTGGACGTGACTGTGAAAGCAAAAGACACTAACAGTAGCAGATGACATCGTCTTGTCACTCGTGTGAGACTGACAATAACTGTATTAACCCTTTGACTGGCAACCGCGCTTTAAAGCGCGCATACATACATACATACATGCATACATACATACATACATACATACATACATATATATACATACATACATATATACGTACATACATACATATATACGTACATACATACATGTATACATGTATACATACATACATATATACATACATACATATATACATACATACATATATACATACATACATATATATACATACATACATATATACGTACATACTTACTTACATACATACATATAATACATACATACATATATACATATATATACATACATATATATATACATATATATATACATACATATATACATATATATATATACATACATATATATATATATATACATACATATATATATATATATACATACATACATACATATACACATATATATTTATACATATATATATATACATATATATGCATATATATATATATACATACATATATACATACATATATATACATACATATATATATACAATTTTATACATACATATATATACATACATATATATATATACATACATATATATACATACATATATATATACATATATATATATATATATATATATACATACATAAATATATACATACATATATATATACATACATATATACATACATAGATATATACACACATACATACATACATACATACATACATACATACATACATATATACATACATATATACATACACATACATATATACGTACATACATACATATATACATACATACATATATACATACATACATATATACATACATACATATATAAATACATACATACATATATAAATACATACATACATATATAAATACATACATACATAAATACATACCGTACACATTTACCTTTTCTGGCAAACAATGGCGCAAGTCAAAGGGTTAAGCTTATTGGCAGGACATTAACATCCAATGTTTCTTGTCCTGTCGGACGAGAATGACCTAACGAGTGAAAAGCACGCTTGCGACCTTTCGGAAAACAACCGACGAAAAGCCATCTAGCTTCGGTATTCTATTAGGCTAATCGTTTATTCTATCGAACCTCATGATTTCCATTGTGCAGTTTCATAATGCACAGTGCGCTACAATGCATCTGTATACATAATTCACAATGCATCAGCAAATGTTCACTTCACGGTGGAACCGCAACCAGAATCATTAGAAGGAAACTAGTTTCGAGAGGTTTCTTAATGGAGCAACATAAATATATGGAAAACATCTCAAACAAATCACTGTGCAATGAATGATGTAACTTAATGATGCATAATCTATGGATACATGATACCGGGCTTTTCCAAATGACGCAATCTTGACTCGGTTTGCTGGAAGATGACGTAATGCTATATGTAATTTCATCCGATTCGAAGCGAAAGTGACTTAACGCTATATACAATATCTTGTAACGTATAATTTTTTACCTTGACTCGCAGAATGTAACGACGAATGTGGGGCTGAGTCGCGTGACAAAGGCATCTTTGTCGATGAGTAACTCCGTTGTCGTTGGAGAGGGCAATGCAATGGCCACTGCGGTCACTCCAAGCACCTGCTGCTGCTGCTGGTCAGTCCTCTGACCACTCAGATTTGTTCTCATGTGGTCCTCCAGAGGACGCCTCGAATTGGCTGCGATTTGAACCACCTGCATTTATTTTTGCATCAACAGATAAAACATTGGGTTCGGTGCACCGTCGATATAAGGTAACTCCCCAAAAGTATACCCCAAAAATAAATTGTGAACCGCACCTTGATATAAAGTACGCTAAACCTTTAATACCATGTAATTCGGATTAGGTTCATTTTGGGTGGTGCCAATCTCAAGCATGGGCGAAGAAGGAGGGCGCCGATAATTTTCTTTGTTATGACACAGCGTCGTTAAACAATAACTAACATGGATCAATATCATATGTAACTCTAAGAACACTAATGGCATATTAAATTAGACAAATCTGAGGAGGTTGATGAAGCAAATGTTCAGGTGTCCATGCATGATGTCCTGAAACTCTAAATATAGGAATTTCAACATCCAGTACTCCCTTAATAAATATAAGGTAATTCTTAATAGGATCCTATATATGATAAGACATTGCATACAAAAGAAATTGAATCTTTGTCAAAACAACGGTAGCCTACACGTGAGCACCAAGTCTAGTTAATGACCAATAAAGTTGAGTTGATCCTAATGAGAAACTCTAATTACAAGTAGCAACAACCTGTAATTATTTCAAAGGTAGTCAACGAAAAGCGAACCCGATATCCTGAAGATTTGATGTGTAGACCGCGTTTCGTCAGCGTCGATTTCATTCGGATACAGAAGCATCGCGAAAACCCGTTCGCCTCCTCGTTTCTGGAACCCTTCAGATCTGCGCCTTTTGTAAAAAAAACAAAACAGATGTCATGCGCTTAATAAATTGCGTCACTCTATTACCTTAATGTCTGTGATATCTGGTAGCTTAGTCTGTTTCACTGCGCTCCGCATCTAACATTATTGTTAATTAAAATGGTTTTCAGTCCCTTGAGATCAATGCCGCCGGTCATCAATCATCGTTAATGGTCGCCGTGGCGGTCGATAATATGGCAGGTTAATTACGACTCGTTCGCATCCCTTCGTTCATCCATCAGAAGCTGTAAGCTGACCAAGGTCCGGCGACTGACGAAATGACTCATTTATTAGGACGCTGGTACAGTTCGGCCCCTTCCAGTTCCAGGGCAACATGACAGATGCTGTCTCTACAGATTATAACGCGGAGCAAACAGTCAATGCAGCATCACAAGTCAACTGAAAGATATCGAGCCATAATTATGAATAAGAAACAACCGAATATTATTCCCTAAATTGTTGGCATAACACCGAATATGTGTCATATGTTGTTAGCATAAAAATTCGCTTTTTACGTGCCCACTAATCGACAGAATTGGCAGTCAAAAAGTTTAAAATTAGGAAAGGATTATGAGAGTAGACCTAGATTTTGCTATCAGTAGTTAAAAACCATAAATTGGTTTAAAAGAATCGAATTCTAATGGCATGTCTAGAACCTCAGAGCTTTAGAAGTACATAGCCTAGGGCCTAGGTTCATAAAATGCCTTATAAAAGTCAACCACTTCGTTTTTGTCACTGTGTTCCTTGTAAATAGCGTTGAATTTGATAAATTGCTTAGATCTTTTGAAAGTTAAAAGCCCTCTAATCCTTAGATTTAGAATGTAACAATTACTCTTTCCATCTACAAAAGATCATTAGTAGAAAGTCTCTCATTTGCGTCTCTAGGCCTATTATAGTAAGCCTAGTTGGACAAGTAAGAGCAAAATGCTGGATGCCACACAACGTTAAATCAGCGAACTACACGGGGAACGCTGAACATCCCAACTGAATAAAGTTGTTAACAACGCTGAGAGATAGAAGTCATCGGCAAATTAGAGGGCAATTAGAGCACGTTCGGGTTGATTAGTGCAACGGGGCTGGGAAAGGGAATGCCTTGGTTCATTAGGGAGACGCGTGACACAAAGGGAAAGACCGGGAGATGAGGCACGTAGGCAGCGAGGTTCATCAGGAAGAACAGGAAGGAAAGACGGACGAAGGAAGCTTCGCCGGAAAACGAAGCTAGACGAAGAACGTTGGACATTTCTAACAAAGGTTAAGACCAGCTGGAGCTTCAATAGAGTAATCTATTGCGATTTATATTGTATTATTGGAAAAAGTTTAATTGCGTCATTGTGTCTCTTCCATTATTCTTATTTGTAACTATCCATTAATGGTCATCAATTAATTTATAACACAGTAAGAAAGTTAACCGATTTAGTATATTGGTAAAGCCATTGTTTATTCGGTAGAGCGCCGGTTCTTAGATCCAACGAGTGCAGATTCGCAGCAAATGAACTAAATGATAATTATAATAAGAATCAGTGAATAATTGTGGGTATAATTACTTCTATTTCTGTCGGACGTTTTGACGGAATGTCTTTCCAGCAGACTTCCCTTCACTGCAGATCCTCCTCCTCCCCCTCTTCCTCCAAGTTCTCCTACTCCTCCTCCGCCATCGTCATCTGAGTCGACCTTCGAGGAAGGCGACATGGAGCAAGGCATGAGGTGCTTCTGCTGCGACAAGAGACCGAGCTGCTCAGACAGCTCCTGGTGGTCCTGTCTGTGGATGTAGTCGAATATGCTGCTACCAGTCATTTCAACCTCCAACACAAAATACTACTAGTTAGTTAGTTAGTTAGTGACCCAGACACTTGATACTGCGCTTTGTCATTGCCTCACAAAGGGGCTGCGTATACGCTAGGTCTATGACCGTGAATAAAATGCGCTATAGAAATGCACGAAGCAGAGCAACCGAAGCGGTCATGAATGCAGTTTTGATAAACGGATCTGAGTAATGTATGAGCAAAGGAGGAGAGCACAAAGCTATACAGTATAATATGTACAGAGCAATGCATTTATTAAGCAGTAAGAATCACAAAGAGAACCTATTCTGGGCTAGAATTGGATGAACACATTCAGTCAGCCTGAGCCATGGCAGGGTAAGTCAGAGTCTGCCCAGAAATCGGTGCAGTATAGTTAGAAAACTCCAGACTATCAAGAGGATAAATTTAGCAAAGGACAGAATGTCCATTTCGAAGCAAGCTACATACTGACCAAACAGCCAGCGGATAAAGGAGACTTGGTCAGGCCGGTCAACATGGCCAGACAGTGAGAGGGCAAAAGTAGTTATCAGTCGAAGAATGTGGGAACATTATAGGCAGCCTCCCTCTTGCATTCCATCTATGATTTCAGTATTGGGCAGTCGGTACAAGCAGTAGCGTATAGCCAGGAAGCAATTTGGGGGTTTCCATTGGACATTGTCGCAAAAGTTAAGTTTTTTGTATTTCGCATATAAAAGCATATAAACAAATTTTCGGCAATTTATTTTGGGGTGGGGAGGGGTTAGACCCGTAACCCCCAAATACGACCATGGCTATAAGAAGAGAAGTTCCTCTCATATACGGCTAGCCCATTTCATCTGAAGCATTGTTGCTGTAGCCGTCACTTATTTCATTTATCACCTTCACCAATTCACAACATTGCTTTATATTCTATTCAACGAACTTCTCCCATGCATCCTCTACGACATCCGCATGTCGAAAGCTTCCCGTCCGCTAATGTATACGTTAATTTCTAAACGACGCAGAACTATACACGCCTTATCAGATTATTAAACAATCGTTTACTCAACTTCTCGTTTAGTTCTCCTATCACTGACTATATTATATATTATCTCTTAGCTTCTGGCTATTCTGGTTTTACTTTACTACAGAAGACAAAGTCACCACTGTTAAATTATTATAGAGAATATTTTATTTAATTGGAATAATTGTCTACTGATATTATACAAGCATCATTTATTTATTTTAGGATTTGCCAACCAGATGGGATACTTGACCACCACGAATAAGTGGACGATTGGGTTAGAAAGGAATAGCTCCCGTTCAAAATAAGGAGATTATTATTAACTCCGCCACCGCCCGTATACTCTGGCAGTGCCAGTCCCAAGCCTGGAGCAAAGAGGGGCGGCGTTAATCATCTTTGTTTTGATACAGTGTCGCTAAAAAGCAACTATTCACCTAAATAAGTCGCTTTGGAGTCGAATACCATGATGCGAGGTCAGAGGGATTAGAACTTGTAAAACGAATCTCGTCTGTTGCCAGAACTTAAACGATTCCCTACACAGCGGAGTCGAGCTGTATCTGATCGACCATTCTGCCCATAACACAGTTCAACAAAATTGACGCGAACATTAATGTACTGCTCGGACGGCTGCTTGTAACGCACAAGACCACGTGACTCTAATCGCCAGTGGACCATATTATCTCTGGTCTGGTCAGGCGGATTGGTCAAGCGAAACTGACCGTTTAGCTGGTTTATGTGTCATAGGAGAGTGACCGTATGCGCTTCGGACGCATGAAGGGAACACTAACAGGGATTCATAGCCCGTAAAGATTAACACGGTCGCATCCGGCCGAAAACTTTTCTTTGATCTCAGCGCTGGGGGACGATAATGGCCGGGCGGCTGGTTTATTGCCTACGGAGTCATCCAGCTATGGCACGGTTGATCGTCGCTGTCGTTCCGTAATGACGTTCCCTGTGTGGAGAAGACTTTTGAAGATGAGCGGACGAGTGCGACACTCATAAAGATCCGTTAGATTTTATGGCCGGGCAAAACTTTAACAGCGAAAAACACCGAGATATTCATGCGGCGTAAAAATTCTGAGAACTTACTGCGCTTTATACAAGTACGGGTGTAATTAAGAGACTCACATTTCTAACAGTGTTTGACAGTTACAGTTCTGTAGTATGAAAGCAGGTATGCTGTCAAGGAATGCGTGATTTAAAAAGTCTCCTTTTATACATTATGCCTCTGCCTCCTTCTGCCAAAGATATCTTAGACAATACAGGTTCTATAGAGGGGGCTAAAGCTTCCACAAAACTCTGACCGTTTGAAAGTACAATAAAAGTATATTTGCAATCGTATAATAAAGAAAGTAGTTTCCAACAGTTCCCGTGGTTCTAGAGACAGTCTCTGCTATGAAGCGCTGACTTAGAACAATAGCATCCAAAGTCCCAATCTAAAGCATGATCACGCTTCAAAAATACGTAAGACAATCAACGAGGATGCCAAATATTTTTCAACACTTCACCTAACGCTCTACTTTGGTCTGAAGAATACTGAACACGTAACCTATGTTCTGATTTCTCCGTTTATCTGGTTATGTCTATGTCTCTTTCGCTGTCGCTGACTGTCTCTTCATCCTCTTCTATCTTTATCTCTCCGTCTCTACTCTTCTTTCCCCCACTCTTTGCCCCATAATCGCCTGTCTTCCTCCTCGTCTTTCTCAGTGTCCCTGTCCATAAGTCCTGCTGTCCGTCTGTCCGTCTGTCCGTCTGTTCAGGCCAACAGAAATGACGGGCAATGACTCCCGTGACGATCTGAAACACTCATCGCTGCTTTCGAATGAACCGTCGAAGCCTTCGATCGACGGACGACGTCGAACGCACGAACAGCCTCAGCAGCAGCAGAGATTGCACTCAGCGGTCGCATCAATGTCCCACCGATTATGACGCCGAACAAGACGATGAACGGGAGGAGGAGGAGGAAAAGGAGAAGAAGAAGGAGGAGGAGAAGGAGGAGGAGAAGAAGAAGAATAAGGAAGAGGAGAAGAAGAAAGAGGAGGAGAAGGAGTAGGAGGAGAAGGAGAAGGAGGAAGAGGAGAAGGAGGAGGAGAAGAAGTAAGAAGAGGAGGAGAAGTAGGAAGAGGAGTCGGAGGACGAGGAGGACAATGAGGAGGAGGTGGAGAAGGAGGAGGAGGAGAATAAAACAAGGAGGAGGAGGCTGAGGAACAAAAGGCGGAGGCGGTGGCAGGAATGGATGCGAATTGTGTTGAGAAAGACGTTGCGGAGAAGGAGGATGCAGAGAATTTTGAGGAAAAGGACGACGCTGAAGAAGAGGAGAATAAGAAAGAATAGCTGGAGGCGGATAAGGAAGAGTAAGACTGCGAAAGAGGATGGTGATCAGGAGAATGGATATGAGTGATAGCAAGAAGGAGAGTAGGTGGTGAGAAGTAGAGAAAGTAGGATGAGAATGAGAGATAGAAAGAGAGAGAGAGAGGATGTTGATTGAGAAGAAGAGCAGAGAAAGGAAGAGAATAGCTGCATGGACGGACGCAGAGCAGAAGAGAAGAAGCACAAGGAGGAAAGCGAATAGGAGAAGAAGAAGGAGTGGGGGAAACCGACGAATCGTTGACACGGAAAGGCTTAGATCATAGTTCGCTTTATTACGACATTGCCAGAGGGCGGTAATCTATTTGCAGTCAGTGGCTGCAGTGGTGGCGCTGGATGCGAAGGCGGCCGAAGCTTATGACTCCGCGCTGGCGCTGCGAGAGAACACAGCAGCGCCGTCTGCTGCTGTGCATTGGTCGCTCAGACGGATTCAGTCGAAGGAGACGACGATAGAGGAGATTGTCGCAACAGAGTTCTATTAGTCCCTCGATCGCATAAAAGAGAACCCTGTAGTATTATCATATACCTCCCACTATCGTCGTCTTCCTGCCTCCCTCGCTTCCGTCTGTCTCTACCTCTCTGTGTGTGTCTCTGCAGTCGGCCTTCCTTTACCAGGATAATACCTCCGACTCTCTTTTCTTCCGTCTTTATGTTTTCTTTCGTCTCTCTATATCTTTGCTTCCTTTTCTCTATCTTTTTCCATCTCTACCTTTTCTTCCGTCTCTGTCTGTCTGTCTCTTTCTCTTTTTTCTCTCTCTGCCTGTCTCTCTCTCTCTCTCTCTCTCTCTCTCTCTCTCTCTCTCTCCATCTCTGTCTCTGTCTCTGTCTGTCTGTCTGTCTGTCTGTCTGTCTGTCTGTCTGTCTGTCTCTCTCTCTCTCTCTCTCTCTCTCTCTCTCTCTATCTCTGTCACTGTCTCTGTCTCTGTCTCTCTCTCTCTCTCTCTCTCTCTCTCTCTCTCTCTCTCTGTCTGTCTGTCTGTCTGTCTGTCTGTCTGTCTGTCTGTCTGTCTGTCTCTCTCTCTCTCTCTCTCTCTCTCTCTCTCTCCTTCTCTCTCTCTCTCTCTCTCTCTCTCTCTCTCTCTCTCTCTCTCTCTCTCTCTCTCTCTCTCTCTCTCTCTCTCTCTCTCTCTCTCTCTCTCTCTCTCTCTCTCTCTCTCTCTCTCTCTCTCTCTCTCTCTCTCTCTCTCTCTCTCTCTCTCTCTCTCTCTCTCTCTCTCTCTCTCTCTCTCTCTCTCTCTCCATCTCTGTCTCTCTCTTTCTCTCTCTTCTTTTATCTTTCTATCCTTTCTTTCTTTCTCTCTCTATCTTCTCGTCTCTTCTCTTCATCTCTTATTCTTTCTCTCTCCTTCGTATACGTAATTGTACTATTGTAGTATTTGAAAGTAGCTAATTAAGCAGAAAGTAGCTTGGATATATATATATGTGAATCTATGGTCGATTCTGGCATATATATATGCCATCCGCAGTCACTCATCGAACGAACATCGTTCGGTGAGTGACTGCGTATGGCATATGTATATATGGCTATAGTTTCAAACTGAATAATTTTTATCGCAATTAGGTAAATGTTCATAGAAGAACATTTCAACAACTTTCGGTAGTTTTAGTATAGTCACTTAATAGCTCAATATAGCCAGTTTAAGAAGAAGAGTGTGGCCAGAGTGTGTTAACGCACGTTAAGACTTTAGTGTATTATATACACACCTGAGAAAGTCCAAGGTAGATGGAGACAGTTTCCGATATGTAGAGAAATCTCCCGTCGTCAGAAAGAATGAACACAAATCCATCGATTGACTAAATAAACAGAAGAAAATGTCAAGACAATTCTTTAGGCAGATGTATGGGTTTAAAACTCAGAAAATAACATTGCGTTTTTTCACTCACACAGATAGAGCCTACTAGAAAAATCTTCCACGAGTATGAGGGACCAATTCTCTACTTGTCGACTTCACAAACTTAAATACCTACATTGCCACCCTTATAAAACCAAATTTGCAGAATCGCAATCATAGAGTGGCACCAAACACAAATGAATTAAAACGGCATTCCATGTATATGTATGCATGTATGCACGTGTGTGTTTATTATAACTTTGTGAAACTTGCACAATGCGAAAAGCAACAGCGTCAATAACTACATGTATGACAGTCGAATATGTATGCTGTTGGTCAACAGTATTAGCTAATAAACAATAATTATGCATTTTAGCAGTCTTTCCGTACTGATAGGAGTTCGTTGTTAATGTGGCGTTGAATGTAACTTCTATGGCAGTTCCGGGAGGTGCGTCATGCTTGAGCAGATATCGTGTGCATCCATGCATGGAGCATCACCACGGTGCCGCATCCAAAAATCTCCAAAGACCTGGTGGAGCTTTATTCGTTCCGCAGCTGTTCTGCTGCTTTGGCTACTATGAATATATAGCTCTGCTGCTGTTGTGGCTGCGGCTGCAGATGATTTTGATGACGATGACGACGATGACGACGAATGCTTTGCCTCTTGTGTACCGTAGCTCCTCATGTATACCGTAGCTGCTCATGTAGCCTATACATGAGCTTCTCTCGTATACCGTAGCTCCTTGTGTATACCGTAGTTCCTCATGTCTATACCGTAGCTTCTTGTGTATACCGTAGTTCCTCATGTCTATACCGTAGCTCCTTATGCTGCTGCTGATGTTGCAGCCTAGTTCTTCTGTCGAAAGCTTCTGTCTGATTGGCTATAATCGAATTTCAATGGCGCGGCGCGGATGCAGCCACACGATGCCGCGGGAGGCTCCCTTTGGGAGTTTTGGCTTCGCGTAACCCTATCCAGCCATCGCCTGACCCAAAGGGAGCCCCTCGTTGACACGTCTTATTCGATCATTTGGCAAGAAGGCCAAGAGGCGGTGGCCAGGGCGTCGGCGGGGGTGGCGGAGGCCGAAGAGCAGAAGGCGCGGGGTGGAGAGGTGGGCAGTGCAGATATGAAAGATGACTTCGTTCAGCGATGCGTAGCAAAGATTCATGCAATCAGGATAACTGTGACGCTCAAGGACCAAGATGTTGGCGCGACCGGTCAACGAGATTAGCGGACTGTCGTCGGGCGGATGGCCGGACGGACCGAAGGAAGACATGATTAGCCATCTGGAATCCCTGACCCATATAGCCAGGAAGGAATAGCAGCCACACAATCAAGATCCATAAGCACAAAAGCCCGGCATTAAGTGTACATGTAGAGGCAAAGGCTATCGGAGCAAATGCTTTGCTAAATGAAATACAGTTTAAAGTTTAATGCAAGAAAGAGAACTTGTAGGCGAAAATAATTAAATGTGTCGTGCGACCTACTGACAACTGACAACTTTTTATATCCTAAAGCACAATGCTTATAACAATTAACAACAATTATAGTTTGACTATTACATATCGGTGCATTGGCTAGGGAACAGGGGAGACCCAAAAGGGGGCACAAGCCCCGCTTAATTAGGGTAACCCTTTTTAACAATATTCAATTATGGCTGGTTAGTTAGTTGAAAAGAAAGAAAGGTTCATCAACTCAGTAATGTTTATAACTAAATAATAACATTGCAAAGATCAATATGTAAACAATTCGATGAGACAGTGTTAAATGAAGTATGGTTAATCCTTCAAGTAACTACTCCACGGCTTCTGAAATTGGGTGTATGTGGGTGCATTCCGAATACTCATTGGTATTGCATTCCAAATGTTTGGACCATACAATAGCAATATTCAAGTAGATATGCTGTGAAAATGCATTTAAACTAAACAATATTTAATTTCCTTGCAACTATCGATCATTTGCCCAAAATTATGCATTTCGGTAACGACACTTTTGACAGATTTGACGGCAGAAACTCATTTCTGTTAACACTCGATTTGATAGTTTTCATATAATATAGGATATCGTTTATTAAGGTGTCTTGAACAGCTTGAGAAACAAGGGAAGTTATTTCTTCTAACAGAGAAAGTTATTTCTGCTAACACCCGAATTGATATTTTTCTAAGATATTGTCTATACTAAGCCTAAGGTGCATAAAAAGTGTGACAATCAATGATTAAAAATCGATTCATTCGAAACGCTCGCTAACTGTACCTTATATGCGTGTTTTATGTTTTGAAGCATTTGTATATCGCCTTCAGAAACCTCTCGAGGCGCTGTATATATACAACGCTATTTAGCTTATCTATGGCAGGTGCGATTCATACGATCGCAGACCATATTAATTTCGCTAACCTGCAGTGGTGGTAACGAAACTATCGGCTATTTGTCTTTAAAGTCGCAGCTTATAATCGCTGACGTCCTGCCATGTATCTTTCACGTCACGATAATCGCGTTAGATCCTTGGCAGCGTGTTCTGATCCTCGTACACAGCTCTTATTGCGAATTATGAGCGGACGCTATTTTAAGACTCACACAATGTTTGACAGTAGTAGAGCATTTTATCATTCTGGCTAAAACAGTGTGGTATCGCATCGTCCGATTGACTATCAGTGCCCATAATAATATGCATGTTAGTTCCAAAGTACAACTCCGATCTCTTATAAATAAAAACAGATTGAACGAAAAACGCGTAAAATACATTTGTGTGCATTTTTGGATCGATCCTGACGAAATAAAAAATTCTAATTAATTAGGTGAGTGCTAATTCTATTTCTAATTAATTACGTCTAGTTCTCATAAAAAATGCTTGCAGCGAGTTTAGGTTGATGGCTGACCTGAGAAAGAAGGTTGAATTCTCCATATTTCAGATTTGATGGCTCAGAGTAAGCAAGGTGCCTCTTCCGGAAAAATTTTATAGGTAAAGGCTGTTGAAGCATTAGGTGGTAAGTCCAATTCAACCAAGATCGATACCGAAATTATGTCCTTGGGACGCGTCTATCTATATAACGCTGCTTCACAACCTCTAAGAAACGCCCACGCCCACCTGCCGGGGTGACAAGTGTGTCGCAACCATAGGAACGGCAAAACCGTTGGCGCATTTTGTGGCTATAGATCTACTTCAATAATAACCAAATCACTAAAGAACGCAGACCCTTATATGTAACGTAAAGAAGTGCCGTCGAAAAGTGTAGCTCGAAACTGATGAGGAGAGGTTTCGGCCATAGAAGGAAGTTGTTCAGAGCTGTGATTGCTGAAAACAGTTCGGGTCCGATTAAACACAATTAGCTAATTCTAGAATGTGTTGAGAGCCGACAGCAGTGGTCTGCACTATCAATGACTTGAAAATGTACCCTATAGCTAATTGAAAGAAGTTTTTATTGCTATCCTCCCACCTGTAGTAAATGCGTTCCATGGTGAGATTCGAAGACGTCTTGTACCAGAGAAGACATGGATCTGGGTGACGAACAACCACCTGCAGTCGCAAATACAAACAGGTCTTTAATTTATCAGGTTATATTAAATTTCGTATTAAAAAAACAAATCTCGCGTATAGGTCAGATTAAGGTGTATGTATTCGATTTAATGAGGCATTCATTTCAAATACGAGGACCTCCAAAAATTTTATTTGTAATTACGACAATTCTGTAGCATCGTCAGTATACCAAACTACTTCTAGGATGCTTTACACTGTCAGCTGTCAGCTAAGAGTTTGATAGTAAGTACAGTTTAAACTGTTTTTAAACATGAAGGCTTTTGGACTCCTGAAGGTTGTGCATAGTTCGCGAGTTGTGCTGATTTCACAGAACAAGCTCCAGATTCGAACTTATTTTGCAGCTACAGGTGTATGTTTGCATGACATGCTATTTTAAAATTTAGACTTCATAATATTGGCACTGCAGTTTATGATAAAAATACTTTTGTTATTGTCGCATGCATAAAACTGTTTATTAGGCCTATATGTATATGAATACTGTGTCGTGTTCTCATTTTTTACACTGTATACATTTAAATATTTTAATATGAGTAGGTAGGCCTACGATCAAAATTGTAATTCTGCTAATTATCATTCCGCTGCCCGGTAACCAATCACTGGCGGACTGGTTTAGGAATAATGCAGCTGCAGACATAGGCTGTAATTATTATAAAACTCGGGCATTGCTTCAGATGTTTGTATCAAACGCGACACCTGTGCGTCGATGCAGAAACACCTGTTCCTTTTCGTGCTTATCTCGTGTTTCTGTCGCTTTCTATTTGTCTCTGAGTTTCGATCAGTAGCAGTGACACTCTCATAGAGAGGGAGACAAGCAGGCATATACACACGGTCGCTGGAACAGCAACCAAACGGATCTTGTGAACTTTCGTCTAATCCGCCAATTCCATTCGGACAATTTTCCGCTTTTTAAATGAGCGCCAAAGATCGGCAAAAGGCCATTCGATGCAGCAGTTCCATCCTCCTTCCCTCCGAATGCCTTTCTCTATTGATGTCCCTCTCAACTTCATCGCTATGGACGGACGGACGGACGGACGGATGGACGTAGGCGCTTGACCATCGCGGTCATCGACTAATACAATTCGGCGACAGCGAGCACCTGCTAGAGACATTTATCACGCTCAAAGAGGAATATATCGAGTGATCTTCGTCAACCGCCTGTCTTATGCCTGCTCAGGCGTCTACCTAATGCCAAACTCACACCGGATGTTGTAAGGAGACGGCCATTTAGTGCTAACGAGAGAGTCGAGCTTTAAGTACAAGAAACTGGCTTACAGTAAAGCCCATGTATGGCAGTGAGATCAGAATTCGTAATTTCATTGCAGACTTAAGGCTGCATGCATGGGCTATGGGATATGGTAAGGTTAAAATTAAGCTTAGCAATTTGTGACTAACTTTGCTGTTATTAGGAACGTCATAAAAGGGTTTCAGTCGTTTTGTGCGATCAAGGTTCATACTGCACTCGGTGCGATTGACTTTCTAGGCAGTAGCGGACGACGACACCGTTGGCATTGGATTGGAGAAGGCGTTGCATTGTATTCTCGGCGTTTAATCCGATATCAGACGATTGAAACGAAGCGCTGAACCAGTCGCATAGAGAACCTGAATGTATAGCACCTTGCTCAAGTGAAGTGAAGTGAAACGTAGATGAATAAATTTTAACGCATGAAGTCTCGCCATGACGGAGACCAGTGAATAAACTGGTGCAATAGAAATTCAAGAGAAAATCTCCGGTTGACAGCTGTCTTAGCGATAGCACATTTAATTAATTTCTTACTAATTGGAACGTTAATCTGAAGTAATGCATATAGTTGAAGTTGGAATTTTCAAATTTAAAGAGGTAGGAATTTTCATAAGAGATTTTCAACAAGAATACAACAGATGTATTTATTTAAAAGATTTGCGAAATAGCTCAATGATAAACTGAAGGCTAAGACAAGATAAGTTTTCATTTGAATATTTACTACGACAACATTAAATTCTATTGCTGAAACAATTACGTGTGTTGGACCTAAGGAGAGAGTCAGATCGAATGTGATGGGATCAAATAAAAGCCCATAAACAGTCTTCTGAAATCAATAGAAGCGGGAACATTACGACTGCAGGTTTTACCATTTAGCTTGTTTTGATGAAGTGTCGCGGAAGTCTCTCCGTTCGCATCCTCGCCCTAAACGAAGCAGGTTGAGTCTCGGGGGCATCGTTAGCAAAGAGACCTTTACCATTGGAGCGAAGTTCTGAAGGGAGAAATTTGATTTTGTTTGCCGATGGCGACCAGAATTTCATCTGCGATTGATCTCTGTGCCTCCCACCATATTAGTAATAATCAGTCGTTAAAGTCTTTATCAGGCACAGAACTAGAAAAACTTCAACTTTTACTATTCGTCTAAACTAATCTTTCCGCTTATGAGAGAGAAACGCAGGGAAGACAAAGATTTCTCTTCTCTTCCTCCTTTCTTCTTATTATCCTTCTTTCGTCTTCTTCATGATAGTGTTTGTGGTGATGACGACGACAATGAAGACCTCGAACAATCGTTGACTAAGGCAAGCTTCATAAATCTTATGTACGCTACTTGCATGGTAATATTTGTCAAAGTTTTTAAAAGTTACTTGAGCGAACACTTTGAAACATAATACGCGGAAGTAGGCCTATATATGCTATATACGCACGTTTGGAGCCAAGGTATTAGCACCAACAGCTAACAATGCGAGAGCCTTATTAAATTGTCAATGACAGCCGCTAAGGCTCTGCATTCCCCAAACAGAGTGATGCTGCAGCTTATAAGGGCAGTGCTTCCTAAACATTGAACGTATACGCGATACGCCTCAATTCATTCTATGACTGTAACCAATAAGGCTTGGAGATCTAATTCCGTCGCCAAACCGAATAAACAATTTAAGATGCATCAAGCCTACCTTCGACAACTCTAACATTTACAACAGCTCTTCTACAGTATGTAGGCATGCATAATACCTAAGCAGCTCATGTGGTCTACAGACGATGCGCCGCCTCGAAACCAATTTTACATGCTAGACATAGTCTATTTTACTGACGAAGTTAATGAGACATCGCTACGAAAGAGGTTAGCAAAACAATGAAGTGTTTTTTCTGAATTGCGTCGAATTGAAACAACGAATGCTGCATTTTATTCTAACAACTGACACATGAAATTTTTGAAAAGATTTGTCAGAAAGCAAATACTCCTCTGCAGGCACTAAAACGATACATCTCTTTGTATGTGAGGCTTCGCTTTATAAATTTGTTTGCGTCTTCAATATATTGACTTCATACCTTCCTTTATTTTGCTATCCCTTCATGTGTTATCTTCATTTGATTTATTTATCTATCTATTTGCAACTTTTATTGCGCAAATCAGTCAATCTGTATCCCATTTATCACTTAGTAATTTAGTATCGTATTATGAGGCATCGCATCTTTGCTATCGCATCACTTGATACCGCATCATTTGCTATCGTATTATGTATGGTACTGTGTCACCTGCCGTCGTATCATTTGTAATCGTATCATTTGATACCGTTTCATTTGCTATCACCTTGTCACCTTGTGCCGTCGATTCGCTGAATCCTAGCGACCGTCATAGTCAGCCTTCTCCATGTGTTCCGATCTCTCGTCGCCTCTCTCAGCTCCGGAATGTTCATCATCATCGTCTCGTGTATCTCCTCCATCCATCTCTTTCTTAGTCGTCCTCTTCCTCGTCTTCCCTCCCCACACGCCAGCATCATCTCCTTTTCCATGCCGTCCGCCCGCATCACATGGCCAAAATACATCACTTTTTGTCTCGCCGCTCTTTGTCTCAATGTCATCTCTCCTCTTAGGTGTCCTATTTCTTCCAGTATATGTTCATTTGTTCTCTTCTCAGTCCAGGGGACCCTCAGCATTTTCCTTCAAATCCACATTTCGCATGCTTCGATTTTCTTCTCTAGTGCTTTGGTTTTTGTCCATGCATCGCACCCGTACAGCACCAATGGTATTATCATTGCTTTTCTTGTTTTCGTTTCCAGGCTCACCGCTTTATCCTTCCATATCTTTTCCAATCCCTGCATTGCTCCTTTTGCTATAGTAGGCTATTATTTGGATCCTTTCAGTTGGTATCGAGTAATTTGATATCGTATCAGTTGGTATGGTATATAGGGCCTATGCAGAAGCAACTACAGATAAGACATGATGAGGTATTTAACTGAATATCGTTTACGAGCCCCTGCGACTGAATCACTACAGCAAGCAGTGACCGATGAACCGGACGCCCCTCAATAAAAATCCCATTCACTCAGTCAGCGCCAAACAGTCTATTAAGTTACGCTCGCGAAAGACAAACGACTCGAGTGGCCATATCACGTGACCCCTGCTTCACCGGAAGTCCTTCCGATTCCAACTGACCGCGTAGATATGACGAATGAATCGTCTGATCGAAATCTCTCCCAGAGCCGTCGCTTCTCTTAAGCAAGAGCAACGAACAGCGTAGAAAATTGAAATTCTTTCATAATCCGGAACGCTGCTATATCGACGGCGTCATTAGGCTTCCGTCCACGATTTCGGGCGACGATAGAGCGCTAGATAAATCGAAATACGATCGTCTGCTCGATAGTAATTAGAAAAAGAGCGCGATGTGTTAAGAGGAAGATGTGTCGCCTCGCGCTCACTAGGGGCGCTTTGTGAAATGTTTACTCACGCTGAGGCATTCTTATTTTGACGGGTTATCGCCTAGCAGAAAGAAGATTCATGTTTTAATTGGTTGAATGCGTAGTATTCTACTGTTGCAAATCGATCTAATTGTGCAATTTAAAACTGTATACGTCGTGATAAATTCACGTTTGATATGGCAGATAAGATGGGTAACTGATCAGATTAAGAAAAGAGTTCCGCAGAAGAGAGAAATGAAATTGTTTCGCGTTTAACAAATCAGTTAGCCGTTTTTGCTGATGTACAGTGACGCTATGATAGAGAAATTAGATACTCCACTCACCGATTACTGAGACCGCTGGTCAAAGCAATGAATATAATTATATAGAGTATTCTACAGAGTGTATACTGGATGCAGTAAATAATACTTAGAGTAACCCACGGTCAGAGTGACCAGTGATCAGATATGAGCAATCGTCGTGTTGGTCAGTTATTACTGTAGTCGTTTGGCATTCTAGCCTGGGAATGTTATAGCGTCCGAAGTGAAGTGGAATAACAAGGGGTTTCCTAATCGTGAATTGGCCACTGAATAAAAGCACCCTGGGAATATTGGTCATCTAGTGGGTATAGTGGTCACTGGTCAGTGGTCATGTTTAACGTGGACATAATTGACATGTCAAAAGTATAGTAACCAAACGAAAGTACGTTGAGTGACTGTAATATCGATTCTTATTATTGTTGTTCAGTAAACTGATTGACTGTTGTTGATGTCTTTGGACATTCAATATAGCATCTCACAAAGTGCTGCCTCTGCTAGTCTAGGATTTCATTGTTCATTAAGAAAAGATAGCTATGTTCAATCAACTGAAGATGTCACCACTGGCGGGCTCCCGCACACACGCAGAACACAACGGAGATTGTTGTATCATCTTACCTTTGAGCGATTTGGACAATGGGCGATCACTGGACCACGACGGTTGTCCGTTGGCAGAAAATTCACGCAGCTTGAGGTAGCTAATGGTCAGTCGGACGATGGACGCTTTGTCCAGTTGGCTCGTGATGGCCGACGGAAGTGGCAGTAGTTTGGCCAGTTCGTAGAATTCGTAGTTCTCCTTGCCACGACGAGATCTCGCAGCATCGCGAGATTTCTCTTTGCGCTGTTCCAGTATGCTGAAGTTGACACAAAAGAAATTGAAACTCGTCTTATTCAATGCGTGATAATGACTCAGTACATAATTATAGTAAGGCAGAGGAAATCTGAATGATTTGTATTGTTTATCAAAGCCTCTCAATAGCATGAAATAATATTCTGTAGATGATTAGTTTAATGTGACCGACAGAGGGAAATTGATTTCGCAATGGAGAGAAGTCGCTTTCACTGTGAAAAGTTTCTGCAAGTGGCGCTATGTAAATGCTAAGTGAAACTACAAGAACAGTCCTTAAGAACTGTTCTTAAGAACAATCCTTATAAGAATTGTTTGTAGCCGACTTCGCCGATTTCAAGTTCTCCCCAAGAAGGAACCACTATATGCAACGTTAACGACTTAATTTATTTGACGTCATTAAGAATGACGGCCATTCCTTTCCTCGTCGTCTGAGTTGCCCACCATCATTGCATAGTCAATGTATTCATTTTATTCCCGAATTTGCCAGGAGCGTCAATGAAAAATAATTCTTGAAATATCATTTTTGCGCTGACGAAGATTTGAACCCAATCTCGGCTTTGACAGTGCCGCACGATCATTTCAATAAATACTAAAATAAGAAAACGAACCAAGTGAAACAATCCCGAAGCAAGAAATTGGAACGACTTAAAGGATAATTCTATGAGAAACTGAAACAAGGCATCCATTGTGTTGCGGTGCGAATATCACCTGCTGCAGCAGCCAGCTGCTGAGACTGCGTAAGAAGTCACACACGAAGGCTCTTCAAGTGTCGAATACAGCCCTCGGAAACACGACGCTAGATAAATGTTTCATTGGATTACAATGCATCGCTTTCTTTGGTGTCAAAGAAATCTACTTTACTGATGAGTCTGGAGACCCAGCAACTAGTGTATTAGTCACAGATGGGGTCAGATAGATTAGCGCCAACTAACCATCACGGTCATCTACAATGGCTGTCGCAGAAAACTAATGTCGTTTGCAGACTACAGGGCGCTCGCACGTTGTTGAAAGATGACAATTGTTTCAATTAAACATGCACAATAAAATAAAATAAAAAGTATTATTAATTTTAATGTACTGAAAATAAATTATTCCAACACCTGAATTGCTTTCTTACTAAATTATTCAAAGCATGTTCAGTCAAACGCATGACAATTAGTAGCACAAAGGAAACCGGCACATTTTACCTACGTATTCATCTGCTAAAAAGGTCCCTTATAAAGTTCAGAACTTCACAATGAAGCCGGGAACAGGAAACCTTTAAGACCACTAACAGACTCGCAGCATTAAGTCTCTCAGCTTAGAATTAAAGATAGTCTTTTAAGAGAGTCACAAACACGAAGAGTTAGAGAGGTGCAGATGGAGGAACCAACAATCCTTTAATAATTATGGATAGGCTACAGGTTATAACAAAGGATGATAACAAGTAGGATGGCAGATAATTTGCACGTACTTTGCACATGAACATTGAACAATGCTCCCTTAAAGCAGATAACTGATCTATGTTCAAATACAGGAAACGAGGGTAGAGAACGAATGGCAGTTCTAACAGACTCTTGGTAAGGTAGTTCAACACATGTCATTACTTTAGTTAGGGAAAGCGATGTGCAATCAGGGAGACCATAAAGTATAGAATTGTATTAGTTGAGTCTAAGGGTAGCTCGAGTCTTGCGTAGCCAGCGAGAACGACACCGCTGGGGGTGTTCGAGTTCGGCGAGGCCGGTCAGTATAACTAAACACAAGACTGGGACATTGCATCACCGTCTAAGCTCTTTCTTTTGTTCCACGTTATATTTAATCCTTATCAAAGAATGTGTGTGGCTTGAATTGATTTATTGCCGCTTTCTAATTAGTTTCATGTAACTGAAACTGACAGTTTGAAAAACACGTTATAAAAGAATTAATTACCGTTTTGTAAATAGTTTCATTTAACTTAAACTAAAAATATGGTTAACTCATCGAATCGGTACATGGCAGCATTCTTCTCAAAACTCGAACAAAGTTCACCGTCTTCGGATGGGCGAACATCTAGTCATTTAATAAATGTATAATTATTTTTGCGCCAACTCTAAATTGCAGATTGAAAAGTAGACGTAGGCCTATGCTAAGTAACTTACAAAGCTTACAGGTGAATCTGAGTGCAAGGTTATTACTGCCACACTGCAAGAATAAAAGACG
>JACEVL010000085.1:2276925-2529425 GCA_020284085.1 Aporrectodea caliginosa | reverse complement strand
TATTTGTCATTTTTTATTAAATTGTCAAATTTTAAAACGCGTTGGGGCAAATCTTAGAGAACGAATTTTAAAGAAATATTTGACATGATAACTTATTATACCAAAAGGCAACGAGTTATCACTATTACGTTGAGGTTCTAGAATTTTTGCTTTTTTCACTCCACCCTATAATCTACATGTACAGAACATAGGGTTCAACAAGTTAGCTTTTCATGTAATAACACATCACCAAACTCGAATAATTTTACTACAGTATAACTTGAACTAACGTTTCAGTGCGTAAACATTTCTAAATCAGACTATATCTATATAAGTAACTGTCAATATTGATAAGCGAAGCTTTTCATCAAGAAAAACTACAGACCTTAAAGAAATCAGCATACAAATTTGATTTTACTTATATGCAACAATTTCGATAATGATACAATATTTATAAACGTTCTAGCAAGAAAGCTGATTATCTTGGCGAATAAATTAGCACAACTAGAGTACACTAATGCCACAATGCCAGTAGGATGACCAGGCGGCAAAGTACAGGATTATTCATCCACTGTGACTCCGACGCTAAGAAAAATAAAGTCTCAAACATTTCTTATCCATGTTGCCTCTCATACTTATTATTTCATATAGAGCTCCTCTTTCAAAGGGCCTACATCCCAGAATAAGACTACTATGGTAAAGTTGAGATATAATTTCAACTAGGCAACATGTATTAACCCTAGGGCTACCAAGCTTTTTTGTGACATGGACTACCAAGGGGGGTGGTTACCATCCCCCCTGGATTTCGTGTTTGGTTTTACATATCATAACTTGTAATATAGCATTGGATTCAGCATTCATTTCTGCACAGAATGGTATATTTAGTTGTACATTATGTGAATGCACCTCGAAATTACATCACTTTTAACAACGGAACCCTTTAATTAGCAATATTTTATATTATTGCGTACATTTTGTACTTTTTGAATAAACAAATATAAGATTATGTGTGTTTGAAACTAATCTATGTATAAAAGATACACACAATCATCCCTACACATGTTTATATAGTATAAATGTACATCCATACATATATATCCATACATATATATCGGTTTACGTTGTAATGCTGTATTCAGCCATTTTCACACAGATTACGCGTATTATTATTTATTTTGATCACTTCCGGTATTCAGAAGACAAAGATGTAGGTATGCAAATGAAGCCCTACATTCCCTCTAAAGAACGGTATTTTTGTTTCTCTTCCAGGAAGACAATTGAATACGCTACAGACACAAAACTAAGGGGAGTGCTTCCATTCAGCCATTTTTCACGCATATTACGCGTATTATTATTTATTTTGAGCACTTCCGGTTGTCTCAGGTCAACTCAGTGACCATGGAAATGTAGCCCCACATTCCCTCTATAGAATGGTATAATTTGTGTCTCTTAATATTAAATGACGGATAAGATATAGTCGAAAATCTAGGGGGTGGTATCCACCCCCCCTGGTGCCTCGGGTATATTGGGTATAACTTTTGAACGGTGTGAGATATCATCTCATATTTTACCTCAAAACGTGTAAATGAACCCCTACAGCTACCTAAAAGGTCAAATTTTTATTCCATACGAAAAAGTTTGAGATAAAAACCTAGGGGGAGGGTGGCAACCACCCCCCTTGGTAGCCCGAGGGTTAAATAAAGAATTATTTTTGTTGACTACTGAGGATTATAACCAGTTAAACGGTTACACAAATTCAAAATGTCAAAAGATCAATAAAAGCTTCAAAGCCATCCACTGGTATTTTGAAATCCATTTCTATCTACAGTATGTCAGCGTCTTACAGCACTACATGTATAACTCCGGTTTTATCTTTGGTGAAATATTGTCAATGGTCTGCCAACGGTCAGGTATAGATTAATATGGCGATAATTGTCTCTAAGGTGTGTCAGAGGCAGCGAATCCGTATTTCAAATGTCCGTAGCGGTATTCGTCACTTCTGGTTCACGTTTGCTGAAAATCATAAAAATAGGAATTCCTTCATACTCAGGTCTAGTTGCTTGGGTCTCCACGGAATAGTTTGCAGGTCTCATGTTTTGATTCGTGTTTCGTTGACCTGCAGCAAAGAAAGTCTTAGCCTAAGTTTTTAAAATAATAAATGATGAAATTATTAGCACCAAGATAGAAACTCCATCAGTAATATTGCTAAAACTACTGCATGTTCTATTAGTGGGGATAATACGTTGCATTATTGGCGATCTTCCGTAGGATTGAAAACAGCCACGTGAACGCAATCCCATTTCCATAACGCTGAGTCCTAAGATTCTACACTTGCTGATTTTGTAACAGAGATAGGCGTATAATATAATAATATGATTACCAGAAAGACTGAGATTCGACTCGGGACATGAATAAGATGTGATATTTTGTTCGAGCACGGATTGGAGTTTTTGTTGCTATTCTTAAAATGAAGTACCCTGGTACGGTCATCTTTTTCTTGAAATCTGTAATTTACTCTGACCTCATTGTATTTTCTGAGGTAAAGAAAGACAATATATCTTCTTGCGATATTCTTTTGTTTCGGCGTCGCTATAGGAGACACGTTTCTTTCGAGACATGAGTAAACGAATGCTAAGTGACATGCATGACGCGTTTGAGACATAAGCTATAATAACTTCAAAGCAAGCAGTTGATTGTTTGGGCTAAATATCAACGCAGGCCTATCATTCTACTTAGTACTTGACAGTACAACAAAGAAAACTAAGCAATACGTTGGGAGACCGCAGCTCAGACAGCAAACACACACATTGGGAAAGTTATAATATTAATTTAAAAGTTGTCCAACGTTTAGTCCCAAGGTATTTTTTGCTAACTGCTAAGACATAGCTGTCTTTTTTTTCTAGCTGTTCTTTCCAACAGCAGCGTCACACGATGGATTTATTGTGCGAATATAATGCTTCTCCTATATTGGCTTCCCTAAGATGGCCCAACGTATGACTTTTCATTGATTTTGAGGATTACCGTTCTGTTAATAGTCTGGCTTCTCTAGAACAACATTAATTTTGAGTAGCATCAAAACATTTTGGTGATTCACATTACCTTCTTCTACTCTTGATGCTTCTCTGTATCGGCGTACTGTGAAATGTAATGCTACTCCGATGTAACCAAGAATGCAGATAGCCAAAAGCACTGAGAGAACGATTACGAGAAGAAGTGATAGTTCTTGATACGTGTAAGAAAAAGACGTTCAATGATCTTAGAAATGTTATTGAGGTTAGAGATAGGTCTGAAGTTAGAAAGGTTGCTGGTGTCAAGGTCGGTTTTTTTTAGTTAGGGCGTGACTAGAGCAGATTTGAAGCATGACGGAAAACACCCGTCAGCAAAAGACAGGTTGGCCAAGTGTGCAATGAGGTGAAAGAAAACATCAGAACAAGAGACACTAAGTGGTGTAGGTATGAAGTCCATTGGGGATGATTAAGGGACAATGCTGTTGAGAAGATTAAAGACTTCAAAGTAGGTGACAGGTGGTAAGTCTGAATTATGTTATGCACTTCTGAGCGCTGGGCCACCTTTGGAAGAAGGGCAATATCAAATGCAGTTATATTGTATTATTGTATCGTGTTTAATGTAAACAAAAGAGGACCAAACACAAAATCATGAAATGAGTTTATATGTAAATTAAAAGGTCTATGGAACCTAGAAAAGTTTTCTTCAGCAGAAGACGAGCTATGTCAGAAGCAAAACAAGATGGGAAGGATCCCTCCTTCATGCAATAAGAACACACTAATTGATGTAATTGTTGGACTCAGAACATCAAATCACTCCGTTAGAAGTGACAAAGGAATGGCGTTGATACAACTATAGTTATGTGAGAAAAAGATAAGTATGTAAACCCCTCCAAGAGTCATTGGCTAAAAAATCCATAACAGGATGTGTAGAATTGGATGGTGGAATTTGTCCATTGCTGAGTTACTGACAATTTTAAGACTTACTGCAACTGTAATCAAATTTTATTAGAATTGATTCCATGAACAGTGAACACAATGTAGCCTACACGTGTGAATACAGTCATTAACAGTTTACATTTCGTAAGCACCATTAATAAGAAACAGAAATTGAAGAGGTCATAGTCTAACAGGTTAAGTAATAAAAATTGATTCATGGGGAGAAGAAGCCCAATGGGCTTATCTAGTCTTCCCCACTATGATGGAACAAATTGATAGAGCTTGATAGCTTCCCAGTTACTTAGCTACCTTGATTGTAATAATCTTCTACCCTGCCGTCAGTCGGGTTTCCGCAAGGGACACTCTACGGAGACTCTCCTTCTTAGCCTTCTCAATGATGTCTACAGCGCTATTGACCGCTCTCAACTTACTCTTCTTGCACTCTACGACGTAAGTGCAGCCTTTGATACAGTCGACCATGATCTTCTCCTGCGTCGCCTCTCCATTTCCTTTGGTATCTCTTCCTTGCCTCTTTAGTGGCTTTCCTCATATCTATCTGATCGCTCCTCATCTACTGTGTTCTGCTCGTCGCGCTCCCCTTGGATCCCTGTGCCTATTGGCCTTCCCCAGGGCTCAGTGCTTGGCCCTCTTCTCTATATTCTTTTCACAGCCGATCTTGAATCTGTCCTCGCTTCCTGTGCTCTTTCTAGCCACTCATACGCTGATGATCTCCAATCTTACTTGCATTGTTCTGCAAGTGATGCTGCGAGTGCTGTTCGCTTGATGTCTCTTGCAACTGACACTCTCTCTGCCTGGCTTTCTTCAAATCGCCTGAGACTCAATCCTACTAAGACCCAGTTCATATGGCTGGGCACCCGCCAGCAGCTGGCAAAACTGGACTTTAATCTTCTTGCAGTAGAATTTCCTCTCATTACATTCTCTACCTCAGTACGAAACCTCGGTGTCATTCTTGATCAGGAACTAAGCTTTTCCAAACACCTCTCCTCATTGTCTCGCTCCTGCTTTTACCATCTTCGTCAGCTAAGGGTTATTGCTCGCTCTCTCTCAACCTCTTCTGCTTCCACTCTTATCCATGCCTTCGTCTGCTCTCGCCTAGACTATTGTTCCTCTCTCTACACTGGTCTTCCCCAAGTCCACTTGTCCTCCATTGAGAGGGTCTTGCGGTCTGCGGCGCGCCTTGTTGGTTCCATTCCTCGCTATGGTAGTGTTTCTTCTTACATGCATCACACCCTCCACTGGCTTCCCCATCGGCATCGTATCCTGTATCGGCTTTGCTCCCTTGTTTGGCAATGTGTTTTGGGTTCAGCTCCTCGCTATCTACGCTCTATCTTTACTCTATCTTCTTCTCTCACAGGTCGCTCAGCCCTCCGTTCCTCTTCTAGGGGTGACTTTTTGGTCCCTTTTGCCCGCACTGCTACTAAGCAGCGCCGAGCATTCTCTATCGTTGGTCCAACAACGTGGAATGACTTACCATCCTTCCTTCGCTTATCCCCTCGTACTCATTCTACTTCCTTCTATACACAACTGAAGACTTTTCTCTATGATCGTGCCTGGCTTGGGAGCGCCTCTGAGTAGAAACCTTGAAGAGGCGCTATATAAATTGATTGATTGATTGATTGAAACATGAGTCAGTTCGATTAACTTAGGAAGAGAAATAGGCATGGCAGTAGTAAAACCAACGTCAGTTAAGTGTTTTTATAGGTCTGTTTGAAGGAGTTGAGTGACCTCCGATTACGGATGCCACGGTCAATGGAGTTCCATAGTTTAGGCCCAGTTATTCTAGCAGAAAATTGCCTAACATTAGTTTTACAGATTGCAGAGCGAAGATTAAACCGAGATCTAGTTTTATAACCGTGGACAGAAGCATTAATGGAGAAATAACAATTAAATATGCTGGGTAAGGTTTGGCTCTGATGTCGGTACATGAAGATAGCAAGTTGGAGTTTATGTAGGTCAAAGATAGTTAATAAGATTATATTGTTCAACAGACTAGAGGACTTAGCCAAGTAGTGTACACCAGCTATAACTCTTACAACCCTCTTTTGGAGTAAGTGTATAGATTGGAGTGGAGTTTTATACCCACCTGCCCATATTATAGCACCACAATTAAAGTAGGGTAAAATAAAAGTATTATATAAAGTACGGAGAGTATTAGTGGGAAGAGTAGTTTTAAGTCTTCTGATAACCCCAAAAAATCAAAAATTTATAAAGAGCGACTTAAAAATGTCCTGATCAATTTAGGTGCAACATGTAAAATTAGATTACACATTCATTACGCTCTAAACAAATAAATTAAGAAGAATCGTAACATGCCTTTGTTGTTACTTCTCAAAGTTGGTGCTGAAGACCAATAGACAGCTCATCATGGGCCCATTTCAATCATACGACACTAGAATACAAAATCTAAAACACAAAACAAAATGTTGTAAAACATGCAATAACATCTCTGTAGCAATGGCTAAGAAGAGTCTAGGAAATAGCAATTTTATAGTAGCTGACCCTTTTATCAAACATTAAATTATACTACATTGTCCTCGGTCTTTACCACCATTATCCATGCATTCATCTGCTCTCACATAGGTTACCGCAACTCACTTCTTGCAGGCCTCCCAAAGCTGCTCCTCACCCCCCTCTTCAGTCGGTTCTAAGTGCTGCAGCCAGGCTCATCGCACATCTTCCTAAATTTGCTCATATCTCTACCAACATGTCTGAAGTACTAAACTGGCTCCCTATAACTTTACGCATGCGCAATAGATTGTCTTTTTGGTGTCCAAATCTCAGTTAGGCTATGCATATCAATATCTCTCTGACTTTATGCGCAAACTTTATCTGCTACCTCTCATCGTTCGCTGAGCTCTATGGACCGTTTGGATCTTTTTGTCACTCAGAACCAGGACCGCTCTAGCCCAACGTCGTTCATTTGCTGTTGTGGGCCCTTCTGCTTAGAATGACTTTGCCCTCCACTGCAGCAAAACTATTGTCTGGGTTCGCCTGCTCGTTCCCTATAGAAGTTTCTCTTTCTCCAGGGCTTCTACACTGAGAGCGCCTCTAGATTTGTACATACTGTGAGAGGCGCTTTATAGATGCTCAGATACAATACAATACATTTCACCATGCACCATTCAATTTCATGCAAATTAAATGTATACAGGTTTCACTGCATAATTAGATAATACAAAGCCACTGCATAATTAGATAATACAAAGCGCCGTGGGGCGCGGTGGTGTAGGGGTATGTTCGGTGCCTTGCAGCCGGAGGGTTGCGGGTTCGAATCCACTTCAAGCCGCCGTGTAGGGACCCTGGGCAAGTCCTTCACTCGCAATTTCTCATGCGCTTCGGCGTGACACTCCCATTCAGTGTACGCGCTGTAGTCGGCAGCTCCTCTGAGTAGAACTCTTGAAGGGGCGCTATAACAAGTGCTCTAGGGGTGTCCAGAAAAATGAAAAATCGCAGAAAACACCCATATTGAAGTTTTTCCCGTTATTCTATTCATCTGTTGTCTATAAATAATTTTTACAGAATTTTAAAATGTTATCCTAAGGTCCCTCAAAGCCCCTGAACATACCCTACTTAAGTTCCCAGAACTGAAGACGCCCATGCTCGGATCTTTGAACAGTTTGGGTCCATTGTTGATTTACTCTTTTTATCACAATAAACTAACGAAGAGTCTGATCTCGAAGAACTTTAAGTTGTTATGTTTATCTCAATGAGAGCTACATCCAGGTAAAATATACATACTAAATTCAAGGTCATTTCAAGGTCAAAGGTCAAAATAACCGAAATCTAGCAAAAATCAAAGAAAAATGATCAGATCTCAGCCAATAATTGTTGAAATTGATTAATTCTTTCTTGCATTTCTCGTCTTGAAAAGGGCTACCTGTGATAAGAAACAAGGATACCAAATGTAAGACGATCAAAAGTTAATTAAAGGACAAAAAGGTCTCTTTCAGACAATGATTTTTACTCTAAAATTGACCTTTTTGTAATTAAAATAACTTTTGAAATCTTGTATTTGGTACCCTTGTTTCTTATCACTGGTAGCCAATGCAGCTCGAGAAATACAAGAAAGAATTAACCAATTTCAACAATTATTGACTGAGATCTGATCATTTTTCTTTGGATTTTTTGCTGGATTCGTTGCAGCCTTTGACCTTGAAGGTTTGAGACACCCACAAAAGTATGTATATTTTAGCATGTAGCTCTCATTGAGATAAACATAACAACTTTAAGTTCTTCGAGATCAGACTCTTCGTTAGTTTATTGTTAAAAAGAGTAAATCAACAATGGACCCAAGTTGTGAGCATATTTCAGTTCTGGGGACTGAAGTAGATAGAAACAAGATTTGAGGGACCTCAGGAGGTTTTTTAAAATGTGTAAAAATCGGAAACAGATGAGAATAACGGGAAAAACTTCAATATGGGTGTTTTCTGCGATTTTTCATTTTTCTGGACACCCCTAAAGTGCTCATTCAATTCAATTAGTTTTATTGTTCCCCATCATGATTACAAAATACCACTATCAACACTAGTGTCATTTAAGCAACAAACGGAGAGCCTTGAAGGGTCACAGGACCCACTAACTAGGGCTACCTAGGTACCATATGATGTGGTGATAATGACGGTTCGTATACAGAGAACCAACAACAGATAATACACAGAAATCAAAACAATCTTAACTAAGCGATGGCAACACAGCAATTTGAAATAAAAACTAACTAAGCGATGGTAACACAGCAATTTGAACAATTACACATTTAATAACAGAGCTCGCATGGATTGTTTAAGCTCGCGTGGATTTTTTAAGCTCGCATGGATTTTTTATACATACATACATAACCCTGGACTGGTTTTTCCTTTTCTATTTCATCTTTGGATTGTCGTCCTATTCAGTAGGTAATCCATCTGGAATTGGACATATTGTTTAGAAAGTACCATGGCCAAACACAGTTCTTAAAAGCAATCCTCATCTCCATACTTGCCTTTATTGAAACAGTTGCATTTTCTGGTTGTGCCAAAAACTAGACCTGTTCTCAGTAAAACAACAAACCATATAGGATGCCAGACCTAAATTTTGGACTGCTCTTCCAGCATATAATATTTTCTGCTCAGTCTTTTGCATATTTTCAGTCTCAGCCTAAGGCTTACTGTTTTCTGCTTGTTTATCACACACCAGACAGATTTTCTATATAATCATTCATTAGCTTAAACTACTCTGAATGCCCCTGCTTGGATGACTGTCATGCACATCGAATTAGCTACAGAAGTAGTATTTATCACATCTGTGTTATTAGCAACTGCTTCACAGTTACCTATTACCTAAGATCTTACACTTACAAAGTCAGTCTCCATGCCAACACTACACGAGCAACAGCCAGAAATTACCAGGTAATGTGGTTTATGGTTCCACACCTCAACGACAAATAAGAGCTAGACAGCCTAGACTGTCTCCATTAAGTTGGTTAGATATTCATATTTCAATAATAGATATTCAGTATGAAAAACTGCAAAAATAAAAATTACAGTATTCTCAGAGTGTCATATATTGCATAATAGTTTTACTCACAGAAGACCAATCGCCACCAGTTATTCACTAATACAGTCACAAATGTGTCTCAAACTGCTTTCAACTATAAGATAAATGGGCTCCCCAAAACACCCAAAGACGTAGAAACTCTAAATTCACACATTTTCCCTTGTCATGTAATTCTAATTAATAACTTCTATTCCTCCGGTGCCCAATGAACAAGGCATCAATCAATGGCACATCAAAACCAAGCCACAAACAGGTTTATTTATAAAGAAGATCCATCCGTAAGACAGAGAGGCAGCCTATATATGGTGGATTGAGTCTTGTTTTTGCAATGACTGAACGATTGGATTGTTGGTTAAGCCTAACGGGCGAGAATTTTAGTTAACCTGAAAGCTGGGATTGCATTTCTGTTGTGAGACTAGGTCTTACCGTTAATTTGTCTGTAGGGCGATTACCTTAGTTGTTTATGCGGGGCCGATTTGGCCGACTAATCTGATGAACTTTTTAGTTAGTTAAAGCCTGGAATGGCTGTAGTGTTCGATTTAGTATTAATCATGACTTTATTCGCTTTATGAACATTGAATCTAGCGTAGGATATCCCTTTCAAATTGTTAATCAGTTACGGAATAGGGGACATTCCCTCTTTTCTTGGTGGGAGGAGTATTGTAGCATTATTTGAAAGGCGCATGGACATTTGCCTTAGCACCCAGCCTTAGTAACGGGCCTTTTGGCTTGCCTTAGCAACCAGCCTCTTGCCTTAGTAACGGGCCTTTTTGGCTTGCCTTAGCAACCAGCCTCTTGCCTTAGTAACGGGCCTTTTGGCTTGCCTTAGCAACCAGCCTCTTGCCTTAGTAACGGGCCTTTTTGGCTTGCCTTAGCAACCAGCCTCTTGCCTTAGTAACGGGCCTTTTGGCTTGCCTTAGCAACCAGCCTCTTGCCTTAGTAACGGGCCTTTTGGCTTGCCTTAGCAACCAGCCTCTTGCCTTAGTAACGGACAATTTGTCGTCCTCTGTGCCTATATATAGAGACGCCTGTTGCGTGTAAGTGGTGAGCGAGTGTGTGAGTTGGTTCCGAAGTCAGTTAAAGTTCAGTTAATGAGAGTTAAGCCAGAGTTGTAGTGTTTAAGCTGTTCGACATTAATAAAACAATCTGCTGCGTTGATCCGTGTCGTTGCCGTCTTCCTAGTTAACCTAGTGTTAGGCATCGTCGGTGGCACCGTTAAGTCCTTTGCCCGACGGGAAAGGCCGAGTCCAGCGAACGGACGAAGAACAGGGAAGACTCCGAAGAGCTATCCTGGTGAACATTAAAGAGAGAGATACCGGAGTCCTGCCCCACGGCTGTCGTTATTAAGCCTAATAGACCTGGCCGTCCGTAAATCTGATGCTGACATCGTGACATCTTTCGACTGAAATTGCCAACATTTGAAGAAATATTGTACTATATTATTTTAATCTACGTAGGCCAGTCTTTATCGCAGTTTCATTAGCTAAGTTAATTATCTGTAAAAACCTGCACACTTACATTTTAATAACAGTTTTATTAAATATTTTTTAATCAATTTATAATTTCGATCTTATAAAAATAATTTTTTTATTTTAAAATATATTATTGTGTAAGATTCTATGGGGCGTCAAAAGTTATCAGGGTTATACATAAGAGGTCGTTGTTATCAGGTGCTCCAAATTGTCAGAAAAAACATGAAGCAGAAACAAAAAGGATGTCTTTCCAACTGAAACTACTTTAGTAAATTAATAACGTTAATACCCATGGCAGTCGTCGGCTGTAATATACCGATTTTGCGGGTATTTGCTTAAATTGCTTTCAGTTTTAATGTGCTTTGATAAACTGAAACGTGATAAAGAAAATATTTCTTATTACTTTGACAAAAAGTTTTGGTAATATGCCCTAAATATTTTTGTCTCTTTTCGGTAATTCGAATTTTAAAAAAAATTCGAAGTGCTTTTGTTTTTGCTTTTTGTTTTTTCTCTCTCTTTCTCGCTCTCTGTCTCTCTCTGTCTCTGTCTCTGTCCCTCTGTCTATCTGTCTCTGTCCCTCTGTGTCTCTGTCTCTGTGTCTCTACGTGTCTGTCTGTCTCTGTCTCTGTCTGTCTCTGTCTGTCTGTATGTCTCACTCTCTCTCTCTCTCTCTCTCTCTCTCTCTCTCTCTCTCTCTGTCTCTCTCTCTCTGGCAACCGGACTCGGACATCGATATATGGACAACCTCTCTGATACGACACAGCGCTCGTGAATAAGCTTGTGCCCTGAGTTTAGCTCTAGAATAATAACTAATCTCACTTTTAGGAAAGTGTTGCAATCATTCCACAAAAGCCATAAAGCCATAATCACAATTCTATTGCTTACAGTTCTGACACAACCTGAGAAACCAAAGGTCAACCATAGCAGGTTAAGTGACCTTGAACTACAAAGTCATCATATGACCTACAACCTTGCCTATACCTTTTCTGGGTTCCGCGACCAAAACATCCATTAAATAGACACAAAGAACGTCATTCTAACACTTGTGGTTCCTGCGAAACCAAAGGTTAGCCGCAACAGGTCAAGTGGTCATGCCATATTGATGCTGAAGTTTTACAACCCCCGACTTATCTACCTTGGACTGAGAATTTCTCTTTATGCCTCATAGATCCTTGAATCGACAATGTTAGAAATAGGTACTTTGATATTGTCGACCCAGAAAACTCTGTCAGAAACACTATAATCTGTTCTATACCACTCGTAGTTGCTGATAAAATTACCCCAGGTTGTGGAATCTGAATACAGGATGCGGCATGAAGGTCCAACTGTTGTAGGCCTACCGTGTTAGCCTACAGCAGCTTTAACATACGTGCGAAGTGCGGATATTGTTTAACTGTTTAAGGACGTGATCGATGAGTTTGTACTAGCGTTGAAGAAGTAGATGCACTGTTTGTCTCTCTATTCTCTATCTCTGTTTTACCGTGGGTTTCTTTGCTTGCTTAACTGTCTCTCTATTTCTTTATGTGTGTGTCATGTAGCACGCACGGAGATTCATGTGTCTACAAGTTTGGGGCAAAGCATAAGGATCTCGCAAACATTACATAACCTACAAGTGGAAATGAATCTCCATGTGTGCTATAGGGCGCTGTACAAACGTTGACGTCTAACGATTTCTTTGGTAAATGGATCGATATAACAGCTCGCTCATCTAATCCAACAAATCCGTCTTAGTGTTTACAGCAACCAGATGCATTAGGTAGCTATATTCGCACGTTACCTCCTCGATATAGCCTATAATGTCGTTGCGTAACATTTCTCATTTCAGTTGATCAAACGTCTGAGACTGCTGCTGCTGCTGCTGCTGATGATGATGATGATGACAACGATGGAGAAGAATCGATCTGGAGTCAACAAGATGCTTTTAGCATTTCTTCTTTCGTTGTTAGTGCCTCTACAGTTTATTTAGTAGTATACGAAATCTCGGAGGGGACAAAGGTAGACGTTGAATAGGGGTTCCACACAAAAGACCTGGTCGACTACAGAATGATCTTTGTAGTCAGCCAAGGCTGAAAAGAAGTGCAACGACTGAAGACTGAAGAGTCATTCCATAACTCAGTGCTCAGAGTCAAGGGTTCTCCATCGTCTTCTCCAAGATCATTGCACGGAGTTCGCTCAGCAAGATCTTAATCCTCAATCGTTGTATTACAGATTCAGGGCGCTACCGAAGTGATCATTGTGCATGCCGCACAATAGATCGACTTTGCCACTGGAGCTGTCACAGAAGAGATGCAGCGGATGTACAATAAGCGTGTTCTTTTCTCAGCCTACATTTATCTTGATGGGTTACTAACTGTTGTCTCATGTAGCTTGAACTAACGTGCGAAGTGCTGGTAATGTTAACTGCTTCAGGATATGATGGAAGCTTACATTTATTACATTGTATTGTATTGTATTGTATCTGTAAAGTTATATAGCACCACTCATAGTGCTACACCAATCAGAGGTGCCCCCAGTGCAAGAGATCTAAAAGACTGTCTTTATGCAGCGAAAAGATGCAGGGATTCCCCAGATTGAAGCAATGAGCGAGTCATTGGAGGAAGTTGGTTCCATAGAGTGGGGCCAATAAAGCAAAAAGCACGACATTTGGTCATGACAGTCCTCGCCCTAGGGATAAAGAGTTCAAGTCGGTCGAGTTAACGCAGGGGTCGAAGTGAGGTGGCTGAGGTCGGCAGGCGGATGAGATCACAGAGGTATTTAGGGGCTAAGCCAGAAAAGGATCGATAGATAAGTAGGACAAGGACCTTAAGTTGCATACGAGCAAAAGAAGTAGCCAGTATAGGTGGTAAAATATATAAGAAGATATAGGCCTATGCGAATAGCGAGGAAGGCGAGCTGTCAATCTAGCAGCAGCATTTAGCACAGATTGAAAAGAAGAAAGACAGACTTTAGGAAGATCAATGAAAGGGAATTGCAGTAGTCCATTCGGGAGGAAATGGAGACATGAACGATAGAAGTAAAGGTGGAAAAGGAGACAGAACGTCGTATCGCTCTGAGTCGTCTCAGCTGGAAGTAGCAGCAGCGAGTAAAGCTAGAAATGTTAGCAGAAAAGGTAAGCACTCCAGGAAAACGCCAAGGTCACGAACACTAGACAAGAAAGTAAGAGGGAAGCTCTCAGAAAGACAGGCAAATCCAAGCTTAATAAGTTTGTTGGCGAGTTGGGTCTTGGAAGAATTTGGTGCAAGGCGATTAGAAGACATCAAGCAGTGTATAGCTTATGGGAGAGAGCATCAATGCGGATAGTGAGGGCGAGCTGGGCAGAGGGAGGGCCATGAACAAAGGCCTGTACATTATCAGCATAGAGGTGTCCAGTTGAGGATTATTTAGAAATATGATGGGTTACTAACTATATCACGGCTGGTTTTTCATTAACAGTCATAGTGCTATGACCGCAGAAGACGCGTCTTATACCTCTGTGCCTGTTGGGGAATTGAAGAATCAACTTAACGCCAAGATTCTTGATGCGATTGAGAATGGCCAGCACTTCTACATTGGAGTGACGAAAGCGTGTGGAACACCAATCCAGTCTTTGTGCCATCGCGAGGTATCGTGTGCATGTACACAAACAGACGCAACTAGATGCGACAAGGCTAGCAAACATCACGCCGACGAAGAAGCAGAAACTGATGGCCTGACACTCGCCAAGGTTTTCTATGCTGATGACCTCTTTGTGAAAAGTGAAGTTTGCAAAATTGAAAAGGAGCTGATCGCAGAACACCAGAAGAAGAAATCCAACGGAGTAAAATTGTGTCGGAATAAACAGGCTGGAAAAGTCAACTGCATCAAACCCGACAAAGGAATCGTATATTTGCGTATATACGAAGACAAGACCCACAGGCACGCGCCAGAGCTGTAGGTCTTCTTCAAAGCCGAAGAAGAAGGCAATGCTATACAACCGGAATGCAACTTAAACGTTAATAACCATACTGGATTCATTCCACATTGCATCAAACAATTCAGACATCGAGTTTGAACATTACTTGACAAATTTAATTCTACTATTGACATACTACTTTTGTTTAGCCACACTGAATGTCGAGCAAACTAAGAACAGACAAAATCTGTAAGCGAAACGACTAGCCTCTTCGCCATGGTTTGCGACCCTAATTTGCCTGCCTCATCTTTTGTCATGTTTCGCAGCTGCCTCAGAGGAAGCTCAACGAACGTTAAACCGGTCACCCATCTCCTGAAGTACATGACGACCAATGACATACACTACTATGCTGTTGAAATATTGGGAGAACAATGAGCGATTGCAAACACTGACGCCAGATGTCACAAACATGTAAAGTAGGTACACCATTGTGGACACGTTGCCTGTGTGATTTCTACAGTCCCCCATAATGCAGCGATAATCCATTTCAGAAATTGTTGTTTGTACTTTTAGCTGATAATTGATATTAACGCGAACTATCAAAAAATTTCGTTTAACTGTCATTAATCTTTAAATTTAACATGAATTTTAAACTAAAGGCCTAACTGGTGACTTTGTTACTTTTACTTATATTATTCGGGAAACGTTGAACTGAAAAGATCTTGCATAATGCTTTCTGATTAACAAGAATATATTATCTTCACGAGTCGTTGTCTCTTGTAATGTAAGCCTATTGCTAAAATTAGCATGTAGGCCTACAGTATTATGAACTTAGCCTATATTATTGCGAAAACGTTGAACTGAAAAGATTCCTGCATAATTCTTTCTTTTTTTCTTGTGATGTAAGTATTTAATGCTAGAATTATCAATTACGAACTCGATTTAGTAAATTCAACTTCCTTCTTGACCCCTTTGTGTATTGACCTGGAATCGATTTAAACCCGGTAATCCTGAAGTTTAGGTGCGTTAATTATTTATCATTGGTATCCTCTGCATTAGTTTTATTGTAAAAATAGAAGATTCTGAAGTTGGATTTATTAAAATAATTGTTTCCGTAGATAGAAGCTGGATTGATGAAAATAAGTATCTGCTTCAATAGAACCATGATTGATTAAACTAAGTATTTGCTTCAATAGAACCTGGATTGATGAAAAGTAATTTCTTTTCTTAAATAGAAGTTGGATTGATGAAAGGAAGTTGGTTTGATGAAAGGAATTCCTTGCGTAAAGAGAAATTGGATTGATGAAAGAAGTACTTGCGCAAATAGAAGTTGGATCAATGACAGTTATCATTGATATACATGTATTTATCAATTATGGTTTATGCATGAAAAGAATTTTTCTTAGTTAAGGTTTAATACTTTGTATTATAGTACGTTAATAATTTTGCTTCAATAGAACCTGGATTGATGAAAAGTTAATAATTGTACATGTACTAGATACTTATTATATGATTGCACTGTATTAGATAACCTCTGTTAACCATCTAGCAACAGACTATGTATATATAGGTGGCCCTAACCAGCGGGACTCTGGTCCCTTCTGGGTTCCCTTTTGCGACCAACAGATCTTTGTTCTTTGTACAACGAAATGTTACTTTGTCAATGTTTGGAGCAATAAAATGATGGTTGTGGTTATGGTTATAATTAGAGCACCTAAACAGCACCCACCTGCCTATGAATTGTGTTTTAACTAAGCGCCTGCGAATAAGTTGCTTCTCGCGACTCCGCCTTTTAGGTTCTGCAGAAATATCGAGATTACGATGACGATCACGAACTACTCATCACAATACGTAATCCATGTCGAGATTAACAGATGTCAGTCCTTTATTACCGCCACCTATCCACTGACTCTGTATTGTATTTGTATGACTCTAACAACATGTACACGACGCATCAAATTGTATAACACGTGTCCAGCTATCACTGTAATAAGCACGTTCAGCCTTACTCATATCTTCCTGTAGGCCTACTAGATGCAAGCCCTATAGTTGGTGTTTTTATTTTGTGTGCAGCTAAATATCTTTTGACAGCGTTCGTGTATGAACTGGTGCTTTTGCGCTTAGTTTTAGAGTAGCGTTTTAGATTTTAGAGTTTACGACATTCATTTAAATTCAATTTTTTAATTGCAACCAAACAATAACAATAAAGCAGAGAAATGCCAAGTAACAAAATACACTGCCGACAAATGGAGGCCCAAAAGGGATGGAGATCCCGCTAAGAAGGGTCACCCATATAGCCATTTCCCGAGAAAAATTACGAGGTAAGGCTATAGAAAAATAATAATAGAACCAGTTGGTAACTAGGCGCAACAGGCACTAAAGACATAAGTGATAGGGCGAGCTTGACTACAAACTAAACTAGAACCTTAGATAAACGCGGTTATATGCACTTCCATTGACAGTAGCTGCTTAAATTGATGAGAGAAGAAATGCACGTAATCTCTTTTTGAAAACCGGCAGATTACTGGAGAAACGGATATCTATTGGCAATGCATTTCCATACTGCAGCGCCGTACGATTTTATGGTAAAGCGTCGAGTGTTAGAATGGGCTTTAACAGGGCGATATAATAATATGGCTAACTATTTCAAAGAGATCTTGTCCTAAGCCAGTCATCCCATCGCCTTCCAATTTCTCTCATCCTATATACGATCAATGTATACCAGACTCTTGCCTTGCCTTGTCTCGTATCACAACAGTGTCCGGCTCTCGGGTGTCTTCGGTGGCTGGTCGGAAGGTTTAGGAAACTGACTACGCCCTAAACAGTGGGCAGCGTAGTCAGTTTCCTAATGTAATTTAGAATTTAACTCAAAAATCATATGATTCAGATTGCACACCCTATTTAGCCTGGCTAGTGATCTACGTCCAAATTTCGAACTAGTTTCTATAATGGATGATGACTTTGACGACGATTCCACCCGAAGGAACCTTCGATTCATGTCTTATGCATTATGGAAACGACGCTATAGAAGTTTTTAGTTTGGATTAGGTCTTCTGGTAACCGGATTATGATCTTCATATCTCTAGACAATCCCTCTGACTTGACGGAGCACTCGTAAACAAGCTGGTGCATCGAGCTTAGTTTTAAGTATCACTCTAAAAGGTTTCAATTTTCCGATTCACTCTAAAAGGTTTCAATTTTCCGATTCTGGTCGACGATATTCAGATTGTAATAAATGATGTTTGTTCTGATAATACAAGTTGAATAAGCGGAAACCTTGTCTGTACTAAGAGGAAGACAGATCTGTACTTGAGTTTGAGTGTATGCTTTTGGGAAACGATAGACGCAGGTCTAGACAATTGGAGCTGTGCTGTAGCAGTGTAGCCTATAGACTTCTGTCTTCCACAAGTGGTGACGCTTGGTGACGGTGGACGTTGCAAAGTCCAACTACTTCGCTAGGTCTCTGAATTTGTCCTTCTCCTATACACTGTCTCTGTCACTCTGTCTATTCCTATCTTATATCGGTCTCTGTCTCTTTCTGTCTCTCTGTTTCTGTCTCTCTGTTTCCGTCTGTCTGTTTCTCTCTGTCTTTTCTCTGTGTTTTCTGGCAACCATACTGAAACTCGGAAATCGGAAAAGTGTTCAGGATATACTTAAGAGTTAAGCTCAACGCACCAGCTTGTTCAAGAGTGCTGCGTCAAGTAAGAGGGATTGTTCAAAGAGGGATTGTTCCTCGACACTCACTGTCTCTCCTCACTTCCTCTCACTGTCTCTCTGTCTGAGGAAGGAAGGAGGTAGACTTATTATAGGTACATTACAATGGTACTTTGGACCTGTGTAGTGTGTACCAATGGACATATATGTTAAACCTCCTAAGAGTTGAGCCATGTAATGTATTAGATGCAAATATTATTTCAGCGCCATAGAACATGTGCGTCTGGTTAAAGTCGTTTTTCTGTCAAAAGAAGAGCCGTTGGCCTCAAAAGTAGCATCGTATGTGGCACGTAGAAAGCACATGGGCCTGTATCAATATTCCGACGAGGACTTCATACCAAAGTGACAATTGAGTTTGACTGTTTTGGGGAAAATGCTGAACGCGGATCATTTGTTGTAGACATTGCAATCGTCTTTCGCAAGTGGTGAATAGAGGTCGTCTTTGCAAGGTCAAACTACTTTGCTGAGTAGTTGACTGTGACTTTGTCCTTCCCTACTCTATGTTACTCTGGATATCTTATTGGTATCTGTGTGTCTGTCTGCATCGGTCTCTGTCTGTGTGCGTGTCTGTCTATCTGCCACGGAATCTTCTGATAGGGATGTATGTCAGTTTTAATCGTCTGCCTGTCTGTCTTCGTCTCTCGTTATTTGTCTCTCTTCGTATCTCTCGCTGCCTCTCTGCATGTTTCGTTGTTTTTTTCTCCAAGTCTATCTCCCCTTATCCTCTGTCAAGAGCTGTCTCAGCTTGTCTTACCGCACATCTGTCTGTCTGCCTGCCTATTTGTCTGTCATTAACTATCTCGCTATGGTCTATTTTCCAAACATCTCCTCCGATCCTTGAACAAGTCAGAACAAGTGTCTGATTAGGTCACCGCTTCCTCTATATAAAGTCGTTGCCTGATCGTTGCGTCGTCCTCGTTTTCCTGTTCAGTTGAGCGACGCATCTGAGAAGCAACGAAGGAAGACAAGGAAGAAAAGAGGAGTCAAAAAGGGTGATTTTTGTGTTTTTTCAGGGTCTGAGGTCAGAGTTAAAGGGGTTTACTTTCCAATCGAATGGGGTGAGAGGATTTGTTCTGTTGGGGTCTAGCAATTTTTAAAGCTATTTTTCTATTATAAGTAAGTAAGTAAGGCATTTTATTGACTGACCATCAACACCATGATAATTATTACAATAACAGCAGTCAGAATAATTTCGGATTATGCGGCGATATTATACACTAAGGATACACTGTGTAAGAATTACTATTGAGTAATTTTTCAATAAAACGTACCTACAGAGTTGTATTCGATGCTGTCTGGAGTCGGGCATCCCAGAGGAACGTGGACCTTCTCCATCACTATCTGAGCCCTACGGGATGAATGGAATCCACTTCTTCACACCACCATTAGAATAGACCAACATCTTGCCGATTTTTAACCTATTACAGCGCAGTCTTTCAGCAGTTTTAGCTGATTGCTGAGCATTAACAGTACTGTCGTTTAAACCCCAACCAGAGGCTCACTTAGTATTTGATCAGTGCTGGTCTTCACAGTCGCACTTCTGCTTATCCAGCTGCGGATCCTTAAGTGCACAGTAAATGCACACGTTTTTCTACACAACCGTGTATGGCCTCGACCCTGCTAATGTTTCAATAAATCAATCAATCAATCAAAGAAACTTGATATAGTGCCCCTTCAAGATATCTACTCAGAAGCTGAAAAGAGTAGCTTTCAGAGAGGTTATAAAATGCAGGTGAAGAGTTCCTAGGTAGGAAACGGAGCTAATGAATTGATCGGGTGAGATCCTTCACCATCGCTTGCCCTTTTTGAATAGGCGCCACGCCATTTAAGGTCCCCCGTGCAAGGACCGTGCTAGCTCAAGATTTAGGCCTAAATGTCTGAAATAAGCCAGCATTGGGAAGCGAACCGCTATCCGCGCGTTCTCTGACACAGGCAGTGATGGGCAAAATACTTTTCAAAAGTATTTTGAAAATACAAAATAAGATACTTTTCAAAAGTATTTTGAAAATACTTTTAAAAAATACTTTTGAAAAGTAATTTGAAAATACAAAATAAAATAGTATTTTGAAAATAGTTTTGAAAATAGTTTTTCAAAATACTTTTGCGAAATCAACAGTTTCTATTTTATTGCTACTCACTAGTGTGTACCGCTACATCGCATTAGTTTCCTGCATTTTATAACCTGTAGTTTCTAATGACTTGAAGCATTGATATCACTGTAATTGCAACTTCTATTGTGCCGGTGTCTAATGCACAAGGAATAGACGGATGGCACACCATAATCAAGCCGTAATCAGGCCAACATCCAGAAGATCAATCCCTAACCTTAAGACAGATGGGCAGCCTTTGATGGTGGATAAGCGGTTTCAAAGAGACAATTTTAAGTTGAGAACGAAATAACACAATCCACTGATCAGAGCGCACATACACAGGAAGGGAGTCCCAAAATGTAGGTTTAGCAATGGAAAATGCTCGTTCAGCAAGAACAGTGTTTGACATACGTATGTATAATGCAAAAAAGACCAAGCAGAGAACCCTGATATTTATCCTGATACAACAAACTCAAACTCGCAAATATCACAAGTTGATGTGGCCAGAATATTATTAATTAAGCATTTTACATTAAAATAATAATTTTGGCAGAAGTTTTGTAAGATTTATTTCTGAAAAGTACTTTAGAAAAGTATCTTGGAAAGTATTTTGGAAAGTATTTTGAATTCTCCAAAATACTTTTAAAAACTATTTTGAAAATACTTTAACAAAATACTTTCAAAAGTATTTTGCAAATAGAAAATAAAATAGTATTTTCTATTTTGAAAATAGAAAAGTATTTTCAGAATAGAATTGTGCCCATCACTGGACACAGGGGCGCATGAGACTCAGCCTACGCTCTTACCAATGTAGTTAACTAGTGTGGGATCCAAGTTCTGCAACTCTCCCTTTACAAATTTGCACTGCAAAATGTGTATATTTTTATGACCTCTTTTAACATGTTGGTTCCTTTTTAAAATTATTGATCGCTTTATAGCAATCTTTCAGTTGGCCCCTATATATATTCATATATATATATTCGAGCGCCTCTGAATGGACAATCTGGTAGGGGCGCTATAATACGTGTTCAAATACAATACAATACAATACAATACAATACAATATAGTTTACCACGTTATTAGCCATTGTACCAAGGACCATGATTTATATGAGAACCATATCCGGCTATCGCCTCCCCTTCATGAGGCCTCTGAGAATGCTTCTTGAAGAGGCGCTATATAAATCTCCGGAATGAATGAATGAATGAATGAATGAATATGGCGCCACCACTATGTTATTACCATTGTAATGCTATCGTAGACTTTAGGAGCATACTGTAGGCTTGATACTGTATCAAGTCTACGATAAGTGGGTGAAGTGTGTTCCTCCCAGTGTAGGATAGGGCCTACAACAATTGTCTACAACACGTAGTAGGCTACAGAGTGTGACGAATTTCTGTTGTGCTGAATTTGCTGTTTGGCTCTTAATGAGCAGTTATGCCTCAACACTTGTAGCTAAATGCCAGCTAGGCTACTGTAGTCCCTATTTGAACGGCCGACATAGACAGGCTGTTTATGGTAATCGGAATTATATTGATAACCATTTGATTGTGACCTTGCAACCGATTCTGGCCCTACTTCCTCCTCTACGACCTTATTTTTGACTGAGCACCTGTGAATAGGCTGGTTTCCATATGCAGCAGACAAAGGCTTTTGGGCACTGACGAAATTCGGTGATGAGTATTTTGTAAAGCAATAATTATTATTATAAACATGAAGAGGTTTAATAGATGTCTGGAAAAGAGAACGCTGCGTGTTTCCCTATATGGCCCACCTTTAACTTCTATGCCCGTCATTCTGGTTGCGGCGAAGGTTAGGCACAGTCTTTGTAGACAGCTAGATCACATCTGTCAAACAGTCCAAACTAGAGCATGAGAAGCTTTGCTGATTGAGTACAACAGCGTTGGAATTGTTTTTTCGACAGGTCTACACTTGAAGACGATTTTGTTTCAGTTAGACGTTGAATCTTAAGAGAAAGAAGACACTCAGCGTCTGAATTTACGGGTTTTCAGGTAGGAGCTTGAGCTTGTTCTATACGAAATTCAGTTTTTAATAATAAGCCAAAGTAAGGTCAGTTGCGGAATAGTGATACTCTGAACTGGTTGCGGATCGAAATTTAAGGTGTGAGGACGTTAAGTGTTGGCTGAAGTTTATTGAGGGGTGCAAGTGAAGCAAAGCTGTATTTGTAGGAATCTTTCATTTTCCATTTGCTGATAAACGATTTTAAACTATTTTAACATTTTAATGACTGTTCATTGATACACGGATCCTTAGCAAATTTCTCTTAACTTCAGTGCGTATCTTTAAAATATGCTTTTGAAAATTACTTCTAGAGGAAAGTTTATGTGCGGATGACCATGTTTTCAGACGTGAACTAAAAGACATCGTTGCACTAACGTTCTGATTAATACAGAGGATTTTACTTTTGGCCAGTGGCTCCAACATTCCCATGACACCTTATGTAGGGAATCAGGAGGACTGGGCTGCATGGTTGACTTTTTACATAGCGACTATTTTCACGTACCAGTGGGCACTACGGCATCCAATCACACAGGCCTACAAACTTTCTAGTGCTGGAAAGCAGTCGCCTGTGAATGAACTAGCTGACGTTGTCCCTTATTTCAGATAATTCTCAACATGGCAGAAGCGTATTGCGGACCAATGGAGTTGAACATCACGGATCTAACAATTACAGACGGTTTCATCACTTTTAGTAAAGTGTCAGAAGCAATTGGAAGAATTGCGCCTGTCATCAATGGCATAACGGATCTTGAAAGGGTTTATAAGGGGGCGAAGCATCCTGAGCTTGGAAACTTGTTTGAAGCAATAGAGATAAATAAAAGAAATGAGATTGCGAAGAGCAATAGTCATGATGTATTCTGGGCGTGTGTATGTCTGGGACAGGAAAAGGTACGATGTACACTATCTGACTGTCCATCTACACCAAACATTGACAAAAACAAGATCAAAGTAACTAACGGTGAAAAAATTGAGGCAGCTGACAGAGCGAACTACAAGCAGCGCATTGACGACATTTGCAGACAGCATAATCCACCGTTGACAGTCCAGTGGCCAGTATACCCCGCAGCCGATCGAGTCGATCGATCGAGTCGATCATAAACTCGGCCAAGTCGAGTCGATCGAAAATCGTCGACTCGATCGACTCGCCGATCGAGTCGATCGTAAACCCAGCCAAGTCGAGTCGATCGTTGTTTCCTCGACTTGACTCGACTCTGAAATATTTTTCTTACTATTTCTTCACAAAATGACAGACCTTATGATATAATGACGTAATTCTGTGTAAACACACAACTACCGTATGAACCTAATATGAAGTTCACTGCAAATAATGAACATCTTGGCGCTTTCTTATTAGTGGAAGTTATAGAGATACTTTCTTTCACAGTTTAACTATATAATAGATAGATATTACACGTCCTCTACTGCCGTCTTATTTGTTGAGCTTGTACTAATAATTATTTATGTACCGTACCGTAGGAGATTCCATTGTAACCTAGCTGCCTAGTTGATCAAGTCGACAGATTTAACGAGGCCTAATCCTTCCAAGTCAACCACAGGCAGACACGATTTCGTTATAATACCTGAACTGTTACTTACAAGTTCAATTACATGTAGTTGATGCTTTGTACATTAGACACCAGAGCTATAGAAGTTATAACTGCAATTACAGTTGTTAATAGAACTGTTATAACCATTGACAGTTTTAGGAAGAGCGTGCAATTGAAATACATGAATAATTTAGATACTGGATTATAAGAATGCAACAGTCGTCACCAATTTTGGCCAAGAGACTATAGTCCAAGTCGACAAAGTCGATCGAGTCGATCGTCGTCCGAGCCAAGTCGATCGAGTCGTTAGAAAGGTCGGCGAGTCGACGAAGTCGATCGAGTCGATCGTCGGCCGAGCCAAGTCGATCGTATACACTCGACTCGATCGACTGCGGGGTATAGTGGCCAGCTGATTGGTTATCCTGATCACGTACTACGCCACCTGCGTTTGGAATTCGGAACATTTTAGCTGCTTACTAATAATTCTCGATGCATAAAATAATCATAGTCGGTTTTTGTTAGAATATTACTGTGTTGCCAATTAGACCCACTACAAATTATTTTCAGTAGGCCAATCGATATTATGTGCAGACTTTTCACTTCGGAAATGATTTGAAGTTAATTCACTGCTTATAGTGAATATCAACTGCTTTTAATGTCGATACATGTTATAGTTTTTGAGTTCTTAGCATAGCTGCTTCTGATAATGAACTATTTCCGATAACGTAAGCTGGCTAAACTTGTTACTGGAATTCGATAGAAACGATCCAAATAAAATGTATTCTTTGAACAAAGACGTGTCGTTATGCCATTCAATCTATATCAGGTCAGGTCAAATTAGGTCAAATCAATCAGTCTGTCTTTCTCCCATATACAGCACTGCAATATCGGTACAAAATCCGGTTAATTGACTTATCAGGTTTTATACGGAAAGAGGCAACTGTCTCCCTGTCTCTGTTCCTCTATCTATGCCTCTCCCTCTCTGTCCATCCCTTTCCACCCTAGCCCTATCTTTACCGCTCTCTTCCTCTTTATAAATTCAGGCTTATGTATGTGGCTAATCAAACCAGTTACAAACACCATTCGAATATATGCATAGCTTTCAACTGGCAGAGTCAAGCAAAATTTCTATTATACGATTGCAACATTATAATTGAAAAGCGCGAATTATGAAATAGAGACGATCCACTGCCATCTACAGAGAATTGAACAACAGACTAAAACAGGAAATTTCTGTCAGACGTATAAACGTATGACTGTAACAGAGTCGTTCAGGTTGTCAAAACTAAAATATTAATTATGGTTATTTATAAGAATTATATAACTATATCGTATTTAGTTTGCTGATGAATTTATACTTAAAACTAATATATCCATAATAGAAATGACGTTTAGGTGATCGATATACCCTGCAGCGTGAGCAAGTTAAAACAGGTGATCGCATCCAGCTCTATTAGAACTCATTAGTCAAAAGCTGCCACTCATTTAGAAAGTCGTTGAGTAACCGTTTATCTCTTCGGTTAATTGATATCTCCTCAACATTAAATCGTATGTGTGTCTATCTGCCTTTCCTGGTCTCTCCTTCATGCCTTTAATGAGCGGCTTACTCCGCCACTGCTTGTACTCTGGCAGTGCCAGTCCCAAGTCTGGAGAAAGGAGGAGGGCGACGTTAATAATCTTTGTTATGACACAATGTCGTTAAACAGCAATTAACCAAGCAACTCCTTTATCACTCTTTTATCACAGTCCGACTTGACTACTGATGCTCACTCTATGTTGGCCTCCCTGCTGGTCGGTTGGGGTGCCTGAACCGGGTCCTGCGCTCTGCCGCACGCCTTTGCGGACGTATCCCCAAATTTGGTCACGTCTCAGGTTATTTGCTGGATGTGCTTCATTGGCTCCCCCTACTGCAGCGATTCTCGTATCGGATCATAGCTTTGGTCTGGCGGTCCTTGCTGGGCCTAGCCCCTGCCTATCTACGCGACCTCTGCTGCCCTACCTTGGGTGCTCCGGGTCGTCGCTCTCTCTGCTCTACTGAGCGGGGCGTGCTCGTGGTCCCTTTTGCCCGCACAGCTACTAAGCAGAATCAGTGGTTGGCCCCTCCCTCTGGAACGGGCTTCCTTTGACGTTGCGCTTGCATCCCAGAATCCACTCTGAATCTTACTATACTTGCCCCAAAACTGTCCTTTTCAGCCGTGCTGTTGTCGGGAGCGCTTCTGAGTAGTAACCTTGATGGGGCGCTATATAAAACTTCGTAATGAATGAATGAATGAATGAACTCCTGATATCCAGAAACAGGTAAAAGAAACAGGCTGCTTGTGTCCATGCGTGTAGATGACCATTTGGGACTTCAACAGATTATTTATTTTAACGAATATCCTACCAACCCTATCAAGTCCCGAAGTAGGCCTACCATACGGCGTTAGACGTCGTATTCGTGAGAACTAACTACTCGGCCAAAAGACAATAACGCTACTTGAACCACGTATACACAGTCTTTAGAATACTATTTGCGAATCCTATGAATGAAAGAATCGAACACAGGTTTTCACTTATCAAGTCAGCATCAACCTAGAATTTCTAATGCACATCATGGATGAGATGAAGCATGGTCGTCGTCAACGGCCTTGACCACCAAAACATCGTTAGCAATCGATTTCTACTTCTGTTACAGCATACCCTTTACATAATACTGATTCAACTAATTTAGTTAGTGACCTTTTGACTTAGAGTGCTGAATGATCCCTCTGCTGTATCAATTCAGCTGTTTCAATTTTTTTTTTAATGAAACTAAAATTTATACTTGACCTCATGTCACCAACACTTTTCTTTCTTAGTTGTGACCTACCTCAAGAACTTTCCTTAACTCTATATATAAATTGCTCAACGTCTTCTAACTGTTTAAGAATTAAATTGACACAGTTCTTTGAATGTTTCTTTCTTTCTTCAAACACAGTTTAATAACAAACAACTCAACTCTTGCCTTAAAACAACTGTACTACACTGTATTGTTCAAATTCACTGTCATCAGCAGTTTCTAAGTTTGGCGCGCTAACTGCACGTGTAAAACAATCTACCGTCAGCCAATGTTTAGGCTACTTTAGGCCAAACGCCCACGAGCCGACAGCGCAACTAAGGCCTAAGACTAAAACGCTTAACAATCGATACACATTATATATATATCAACCTAAAGAACACCTGTGCTCATTATATATATAAAACACTTGTTCACATTACCTCCTTCCCTTTCTTTGGATTGAGCAAATTAAATTTAAAAATTTGCAAAATCATCTAAATTATGAAAATCGTACTAAATTATGCAATAAACTTAATACTATATAATACAGTAAAATAAACAATCTTATAATCTAGATAAACAATCTGCTACAACATTTAATCGTCCTTTCTTATAATTAACTTCTACATCAAAAGTTTGCAGTGCTAAAGCCCAACGCACCAGTTTAGCAGACTTAGACATAGATTCAGTCAGATAAGTTAAAGGATTGTGATCGGTAAAGATGTGAACTTTAGATCCAATTATTATCTCTTTCAACTTATTTAGAGCCCAAACAATAGCATAGGCTTCTTTCTCTACAGTTGCCCATCTCTTCTGAGTGTCAGTCAACTTCTGACTTATAAATGACACAGGGCGCTCTATTCCCTTATCATCCATCTGTGTTAAAACAGCTCCTACTGCAAAATCACTGCTATCACAGTACAAATTAAAAGGTTTTCCAACATCAAAAACATATAAAACAACTTTAGAGCGTACAGCGTCTTTCAGTAAATTAAATGCCTGTTGATGTCTATCAGTCCAATCAATCTTATCTGGAACATGTTTGCTTGTCAAATCAGATAGAGGCTTCGCAATCTGTGCAAAATCTTTGATAAACTGTCTATAGTAACCAAAAATCCCAGCAATTGCTTAACTTGTTTCTTCGTTTCTGGGGTTTTCAAATTAATTAAACTTTCAATTCTATCTGGATTCATTTGAATCGTTCCAGAACCAACCACATGACCGATAAACTTTACCTCACTCTTACCAAAGATACATTTCTTTAAGTTCAAAGTAATGTTATGCAGTCTCATTTGCATTAAATATGCATCTAAATGCTGTAAATGAATCTTCCAATCATCTGAATGCACAGCAATGTCATCTACATAGGGCTCAGCAAATTCATTTATAGGCTGTAAAACCATGTTAATTGCTTTAACAAATGTTCTTCCTGAGTTGATCATTCCGAAAGGAACACGAGTAAACTCGTACAGTCCATTGTGAGTAACAAAAGCAGTTTTCCATTGATCAGTTTGCTTAACAGGACAAGTCCAGTAAGCACTTCGACAATCAAAAATTGAGATCACATTTGATTTTCCAAATTTGTGCAAAACATCTTTCACAATCGGCATCGGATATTTACAATCCACAGTGAACGAGTTAATGTATCTGTAGTCACAGGCAAGTCTCAGAGAACCGTCTTTCTTTTTAACAATTACCAACGGACTTGCCATTCTGCTCGAAGATGGTTTTATAATGTTGGCTTGAAGCATTTCTTTAATTTGTCGTTCCACTTCTGCTCGATAGATGAGTGGAATTCGGTAAGCCATAAACTCTTTTTCACGAAATTCCGGTTTCAGTTCAATTTCATGTTCAACCAATGTACATAGTCCAGGCTTTTCAGAAAATCGATCAGAATATTTGTTCAGTACTTCCAGCAATTGTTTTTGTTGAGATAATGTTAAATGACTAATCTGTTCAGGATCAAGATTCAGTGAGTTCTTTTCATCTTGCAAGTCATTCTTTGTCAGCAGTTCAACCACTGAACCAAAGTCTTCATCTTCTTCGACGATTAGTCCACAACTCATTGCTCTTGTAATGTACTTTCTGATTTTATTTGCGTGAATTATCTTTCGACAATCGTCACCCATATCAATCAAATAAGAGTACTTTGACCTTCGCTGTATGACAGTACATGGACCATGCCATCGTGAAATCAGTTTATTTGTTGACGTCGGATACAACACAATAACTTTTTCACCCGGTTCAAATTCTTTATGTTTCGCTCTTTTGTTGTATTGATTCGTATACTGTAATTGCTTCTCTCGTGAATATGATTCTGCAAACAGTAATGCTTTTTCCATATTTGCTTTCATGTCTTTCAAGTACTTTTCTGGTTGGATTCCAATATGAGGTGGTAAATTAATTTCTCTTGTCCAACTTTCTTTTAGAATTGCCAGTGGTCCACGCGGAATCTTTCCATACACCAACATATAAGGAGCAATTCCTGTAGTTGCATTCGGTACTTCTCGTAATGCCCACACTGTAAACGGAATTACTTTGTGCCATTGCCTTGGATTGTCAACAATTACATGATGGATCATTTTCTTGAATGTTTGATTCCATCTTTCTACTAATCCAGCTGCCTCTGGATGACCTGGCGTGTCAAATCTTGGACTACACCCCATTAAATTCAAAAATTCTCTTGTCAGACTCGCAGTAAAATTTGTTCCTTGGTCACTTGTGATCACAGAAGGTACACCAACGTTCATGAACAACTCCATCAAAGCATCACACACAGCTTTCGCAGTTAATGATTTCAACAGAAATACTGTAGGCCATCTTGTGCAAGAATCGACAATACATAAACAGTACTTGTGACCTGCAGCAGATGCTGGCTCGATTGGTCCTACACAATCCACCGTAATTCTTCTAAACGCCACATCTTCTCTTGAAATTGGAGTGATAGGAACCCTGTCCATCACCAAACTTCTTGCCTTTAACTGACATTTCTCACATGATTTGCAAAATTTCACTATATCTCTTCTCATCTTTGGCCACGTAAAAGACAACTTTATTCGTTCTCTAGTTTTCTCTTCTCCAAGATGTCCTCCAAATACTGATTCGTGAGCCAACTCCATCACTTTCATTCGTCGCTCTTTTGGTAACACCAATTGATATATCGTTTGCTCTAATATTCGATATCTCTTGTACAGTAAGCCATTTACCACGCAGAATTCAGATTCTTTATCTGGCGCTAAATTCCACCATGCTTTCAATGATTCATCTTGTCTCTGCTGTTCTTCGAATTTCTTTGCGTCTGCAATCTGCATCTGTTGTTCTTCGTCTTTCTCATTTTCTTGAAACAAATCTGCTATCTCCACATCACATTCATTATCCTCTTTCGTTTCATTTAGATTACCATTCTTGCATGCAGCCATCTCTTGTTCACTCATCTCTGCTGTTATTCCATCTTGCATTAAACTTTGTTGATCATCACTTTCGTTTTCCTCTTCACTTGAACTTTCAGTTTCACTTTCCTCTTCGACTTCTATCACTTTCTTTCGCTGACTCTGCAATCTCGTCGTTACATTCGCTTGCACATCTCCTTGTATCATTTTCACTTGTGGCACGGCTTTAAGTTCTGCAATGATTTCTGGATGCAACAAGAATCTTTCTGTGCTTCCCATTTTTGCAATACTAGCACACATCAATGTCACATACGGTGTAAGTGAACATTTGACTTTATGCGGAATTACCTCTTCTTCCACATCGTTACAACACAGCCTTACATCAACTTTCACTAACTTTGCAGGAATGGCATCTCCTGCCACGCATTGTAAGTTCACTTTTCCAATCTGCTCCACCTTCATGCCTTCCAGTAATTCTTCACTAATCACCGGAACCTCTGCTCCAGAATCAATCAGTGCTTTTACTTTTATTGGTTCTTTTCCTGCTGTTCCACGAATTTCTACCTCGACGTACTGCAATACCACTTTCTTCAATGTTGTACTTTCATCTCTTCCAGCCATTTCTTTCTGCATTCCATTGTGCAATAGAATTTCTTTCTGAATATCAGGTGAAAGGTGACATTTCATCACTGACTTTACTTCAGTTTCATTGTTCTGATGTTCTGTGGCTTGACTTTCAGAATTATCAACCACTTGAATTCGATTCACCCTCGAATGTTCTTGTTTTCCACCATAATTTGAGGTTGTAACAGGAACTGGACAGAATTTCATCAAATGCCTGTCTGATCCGCAGTTATGACAACGTTTCACCACTGCACCTCGTTGTTCGATGCTTTCTTTTCTTTTATATGGAGTAAACGATGCATTGCCTTCTCTCGCGACAAACCTTGGTGGTGATTTGTTATATACCTGACGTTGTCTGGTCATCATCGACTCTCTATTCTCGTGAACAACCGGAGAATTTGGTTTCACTTCTGCACCTCTGAACTGATTTCCTGTTTCTTGATTGCTCTTCCAATGAAAACCAAAATTTGGAGTGAACTGTTGATTTCTTTTTACATTGGGTACAAAACCAAAACTTGTCTTATTCGGAATTGCCAAACCAATTCGATTATTAACATGAATGTCTGCTAGGTCTGCCACAACACTAGCTTCGTAACAATCAGTTCCTTCCTTCGACAATACAAACTGTAGTGGACCTGGTGGTAGTGATTCTTTCAACTTATCCGCCACTAATAAATCAAACAGCTTCTCAAAATTCTTTTCCACTTTGCGACTTTTCACATAATAGTTCAGCAAGTTCTTCAGCCTAGCTGTAAACATTGTATACGTTTCTTCAGCTGTCTTCTTCGCATCAATAAACTTCGATCTGTACTCTCTCGGTGTCAACTTGAATTCTTTTAACAAGTGCTGTTTCACGATCTCATAATCGTCTAAATCAGCGAATGACAATCTGTTTAGAACAGTTCTAGCTTTCGGAGTCATCAATGGCAATAGTAACTTCACCCAGAATTGTTCTTGCACGTTGAAACTACGAAACGCATTCTCAACCGTTTCGAAATATAATGGCACCTCCATCATATCGTTTGGCATTTTGGGTAACACATGTTTCATGGCATCACCAATTTTCTTTATTTTCGAAACCATCGTTTCACTTTCTTCTTGTTTCCTTTTCTCTTCTTCTCGTTCTTCTTGCCTTCTTTGTTCTTGTGCTTCTCTATTTCGCTTCTCCTCTTTGAGTTGTGCTTCTTTTAATGCTATTTTTGTTTTTTCCAACTTTAAACGTTCTTGTCTTTCCTCTTCCGCCTTCTCCATGCTTTCTTTCTGTAATTTCAGTTCTTCTTGTCTAACCTGTTCTGCTCGCTCCAACTCTGAAATTCGTACTTTTTCCTTTTCTTCTTCACGTAGTCTCTTCTCTTCAATCTGTTGCTGACGTATCTCTTCGTCACTTTTCCGCGCCCTTTCAAATTCAATCATCTGCTCTAATCTTCTCCTTTCAGCATCTTCTCTATCTTTTCTCAATTGCTCTAATTGAATTTCAAATTGCTGCCTTTGCAATTCTTCTTTCTCTCTTTGAAGACGTAATTCTTCCTGTCGTACATTTTCTGCTTTCTCTTCTTTCTCTCTCTGAAGACGTTCTGCCTTCTCTTCCTTTTCTCTTTGAAGACGTAATTCTTCCTGTCTTGCATTCTCTGCTTTCTCTTCTTTCTCTCTCTGAAGACGTAATTCTTCCTGTCTTATTTCTTTCTCGTCTTGTCTTCGTTTCTCCTCTCTTTCTTCTTTCATCATCATCCACTGCATCATCATCTCCATAGACATAAGTCCAGGCGGTTTTTCAATAACCTTTTCCACAGCACCGCCGACAGCACCTTCTTCTTCTTCTGCTTCTTCTTTAAGCCAGACTTCAGCTAGCGCTTCTAGCATGTCCTCACGTGACATATCTTTCAGTTTCTCTTCTTCAAAACCAGCCTTCAACAAGCGCTGTTTTAATCTTTCAGAAGACATCTTCTTCAGTTCTGCTTGTTTCTTGACACTTAATTTCTCCATCTTACTTCTTTACTTCAGTGCTGTCCTTTCTGGAAAACACGAGTTTTCTTTTGTGTTTGAAGTATTGGGGATTGTTCTTTGTTTGATAACAACAAACTTTTATACCTTTGTCGTTGAGGCTTTCGTTGTCGTAGATTTACCAATGATTTGAATGCGTATTCACCAGTCGACGTTGTTTCGAATCCCAGACGTTGTTTCGAATCCCAGACGTTGTTTCGAATCCCAGACGTTGTTTCGAATCCCAGACGTTGTTTCGAATTCCAGACGTTGTTTCGAATTCCACCGCTGCTGTCACCAAATATGTCACCAACACTTTTCTTTCTTAGTTGTGACCTACCTCAAGAACTTTCCTTATCTCTACATATAAATTGCTCAACGTCTTCTAACTGTTTAAGAATTAAATTGACACAGTTCTTTGAATGTTTCTTTCTTTCTTCAAACACAGTTTAATAACAAACAACTCAACTCTTGCCTTAAAACAACTGTACTACACTGTATAGTTCAAATTCACTGTCATCAGCAGTTTCTAAGTTTGGCGCGCTAACTGCACGTGTAAAACAATCTACCGTCAGCCAATGTTTAGGCTACTTTAGGCCAAACGCCCACGAGCCGACAGCGCAACTAAGGCCTAAGACTAAAACGCTTAACAATCGATACACATTATATATATATATCAACCTAAAGAACACCTGTGCTCATTATATATATAAAACACTTGTTCACACCTCACGTTATTGTTACTGTGTTCACGAACGGGGATGTTTTTCTTAAAAATATTTAATTCTAAATACTTCGAAAACACCTTTGACATCCAAGTCTATAAATTTGGACGGAGAAAGATTCCAGTTTGAATATAACATGATAGTAAAAGTATCAAATATTGATAAAATCGCTTCATCTCTTGTTTCACTCTAAGAGCTCTGAGGTTCTCAGCCAAAATTAAATATTTCTCTGAATATTGTTCTATCTAAAGGTGTTGTCTGATAACCTAATCGCTACATCTGCTGATAGACTACACATTTATTTTTACTACATTAGGACCACTTCTGCTTGTACAAGTCCTCATCCCGCAGTCATTTTTCTATCTTCTGATTGTTGGCGTTTCTGGACAGTATTTGGACAAGCCTATGATATAAGCCCGACCGCCATTTTTAAGCAAACTGTTTGCAAATTGGTCTGATACTGCCGAATCCATATTGCACCTGCGTCTGTGAAATCACTGATATAGAGGCAACACGTACATGCCACCATTCCGGCTTATATAGGCCCCATTATAATTACAAAACAAAGGCTTTACTTGAAATGCATATCTAAATTTATTTTCGAGAATTGAGAATTATTACTAGAAACTGCAGGTGATCGATTGAGACTGATTATAATAGAATGTTTGTTAAGCACAAGTAATGTCTCTCTACCGATGAACGTCTTCTGATAAAACAATTCGAAATAGATCTCCTCTAAGACTTCTAAAAATGTCTGCAGATCTTAGCGGCAACTGTCGGACAGTCTTCCTCCATAGTGCGGCCAGGCCTTGATTAGTTTGTACAATGCATTGCCCGGACAATCTGTGGAACATCCGTCACGGTGGCCGTGCAGTGAGTAGGACCCAGATGTCTTGCCCTGAATTACAGCAATCAATCAGAATACACAGCATCTGCAATGCGTACACGTTCACTGATGGGCCTATGTATCGTATCATCGTATCGTATCCAATATAACACTTTCTACATAATATTTGTGAGTAACTGTTTGTTATGTTGTCATGGCAAGAAGAGCTGCAGGCGTTGCCCCACAGTTGCGTGAGAGGGAGATGGTCCGACGTGGCTTCCTTTATATCATCTCTTCCCTTTAGATTACGTAATGCAAAATTAATGTTATGTAGATCGCCGAAATTTCTCAGCGCCACACGAAAGCCAAGTCAGGGAGACCGCCTTATTCACCGGCGCAGTATGAAATCAATTCCGCAATAGCCAGATTGTTTAGTATGTTACGGCAGGGGCGTCCATCCCCCCTTACGCCTATGAAGCATTCCCCCTCTCTTTTTATCAGAATGCCCCCCCACGACGACAGCCCCAGACGACTGGTCGACTGTCGACAAAAGAGAAAATCTTTATTATCGAAATTTGAAGTATAATTTTAAGGCTGAATTCTTTAACGTTTAAGTCATTAATCAAGCAACATTATGCATTACACAGACAGAGGCGTACGGCCAGAACGGCCAGACAGTATTATAACATAAGTACTAAAATTACAATAGGTGCTTCTTCAAAGCAGCAGAGTGCGTAGACTAGCTACATCCGTAACAGCTGCAGCTACAGGAAGAATCGGGACTTGAGATTTGCATCTTAAAGAATTGATGGTAGGTGTAGGCCTACTGACAAAAGCAGCCTCCATCTCTTGACTTTTTCTCTGCTCTTTTCTAACTGCCAGAACTGTACATTCCTATCATGGTCTTCGCTGTTTTGATAATTTTCGTTTAGGTCTTTAGGTATTATATTTAAAAGTAAACGAATGACTGTAGGCCCTATTGTGAACATGAAGGACTAGGCTACTTATATATAACGTCGAGTAACATGAAGACTGGAGACTGGAGTTATGTAGGCTTATGGTGTGTACAGGCCACATGGCTTGCAGAGGGACACTGAATTGCGACAGAGACATTGCGACAGCCGACAGAGACAGAGAGACAGGCAGACAGACAGACAGAGAGTGAGTGAGAACAAGGCAGATATTATTTCAGGCATATTTCTTAGCGCTCGAGATGAGTTATCTACCGTTTGGGGAATGCAGTGGTTGTAAACGTGAAAGACAGAATCATGCCTAGCACAGGCTGGGTCTATTGGCGCGCACCCAAGTTAACGTATCTTTTTTATACAACTGAGTGTTTGCTTCAATAGTGTGAGTCACATAATCCGACACATCATAATCCGGTGACCTATATGTCTGTGGACCTGTGTATGATATAATCATGTATCATGAAGCATCCGTCATATACAGGCTATAGCTCGACTCTGCAGTCTGAACTAAAAAAATTGAAAAAAGACATTAATTTCTTTAGTTAGAAAACTTGGGCCCTTGGGACTTCGGGGCCTCTGGACTTTGTTCACCCTCTTTATATGGTTGTTGCGCCACTGCTACTCTGTCGGCGGTAACAGACTTTACAATGTTCAAAGTTATACATACCTTGTAGTCTTCCACTTGTGGTGTGTAGTACAATGTATGCGCCATTTGTCACTACGGATAAGCATGCCGCACAACGGCTCGCAACATTAATACTTTAGTAAAACATTGTCTCTGGGCATGATTAGAATGATTACTTGTCTAGTAAAATCAAATTGCAAATTCATAGCACCGCATTATAACTCAAGTCTCATATACAGTGTGACGTCATCGTACTACCAAAGAATATATAACGATAGGCCAAAATAATGAAATTGAAGACTAATCGTCAGCTCGGTCGGAGAACAGCACAATGATTTTAATATTAAATTAAACAAAGAAAAGCATTTTCGAAAATCAAAAGCACAATTTATTATTATTTTAAATTCTATTAATTTCTGAAATTCAAAAAATTAGTAGTGAAAAAAATTCTTTTCCCCCTGAAAAGGCTACTATGAAGATCTCTGCTTCATTCCCCCCATAGGATGGACGCCCCTGTGTTACGGTGCCAGTCAGAATCCCGTGAGGTCAACACGAAGAGACAGAGTGGTGCTACGGTGGTTAGTTCGTCTGATCCCTGTTAGCTGTAGACATCTGAATAATTTACTGTCTTCTTTTGGCACCGTAGCCGTCTGACTGTCTGATTCTTTGGAGCTTGAACTTTAACCCGATTTTTCACCTTGTCTGCTCATCGACTTTGTTTTGACTGAGCGCCTGTGGGTGCTGTAGGAATCTTGAGATATGCATTACGAGTACGATTGCCTAGAATTCTGCTTGCCTAACTACGAGAATAACGTGTTTTCCTCTACTGATGCTAACACTCTTGATCATACAGTTGTGGGTTCGATACCGTGTAACTACGCTGGACAAGTTGTTTAGCATACGTGCCTCTGTCGCAAGCTGCTTATTATTTGGTACTGGTCTAAGCTGGGAAATGAATGACAAGTCCAGCGACACACTGACTTCAGTTCGATAACCTAGGGATTCGTCCACTGCCGGGTCATAGACCTTGGAACAGGAAATGAAAGCCTCTCCCTACGTCCCAGTAAGGGACACGGGCACTTTTGTCGTTCATAGCATTTTTTCAGTTGAAATATGCTCAATGTGCATTTCTAAGAGACACGCTGTAACGTTAAGGCAACATTTGAACAACACATGAGTCATTGCAAATAAAAAATAAAAAATATAGCTTTGCTCCACTTTCCAATCCTTATGTAAACTTCTTGACCCGACATTCTAATTTTCGACAAGCCATCGCTTAACATATCACCAATCCACAACTGACTTTACCTTATCTCAAAGCTGTGAGCAGAAAGGGTGTCCAGTGAATATTCTAGAACAAGAAACAGACTCCGTACTCACTGCGTCCAAGAACCCACAATCGAGCAAAACCGCATGCTGACAGCTTAGCTAGGAAAACATTCACAATGCGGATGACTTACGATGTAGTTTATCGCCAGGGATAGTTGGCTTATTTCGACTTTTATGGTATGTTAGGCTTCATTAAACCACAAAAGTGATTGCTTTGTAAGCCAAAATGCGGTTAGCAATAATATTGGTATAATAAAGGATGCACTTACTTACTTACTTAAGGTGTAATAGCATTAACTTGAAAGGTGAATTCAGACGTCAGTAATTCTCCTATTCCGAAGAAAGGAGAATTTCTGACGTCTGAATTCACCGAAATCCTAAATTGAATGCGCTGAGAAACAGGAAGCCAATGGAGTACGTCACGCATATAATGCGAGATATGGTCAAATTTAGAAAAACCACCAACAAGCCTAGCAGCTGCACGAAGCACACGCTCAACCTGAGCAATGCGCCCCAATGGGAGGCCAGCATAGATGGTACTGCAGTAGTCAATCCTACTACATACACAAAAGCATGAACAACAGTAAGTGCAGCATTTGGTGAAAGTGAACGGGAAATTACCCGCAATTTCCGCAACTGAAAAAAGCAAGCACCGGCATAAAAGATTTAGGTGTTCAGAGAAGGTAAGCTCCTGATCAAGAACAACCCCTAAATTGCGGACAGACGTCGAGAAGACAAAGTTAGGGCACTCAGCAGATATGGCCTGAGGATCTATTTTTCTCAGCTGCTGCCCATTACCAAGCCATATAAACTGCGTTTTGGAAGCATTGAGGCGCAGACGATTGGATGACATCCAATTGCTAAGAGCCTCCATAGCCCGCTGCATTGTGGCTGCTGCAGTCAGAGCATTAGAGGCCGGACAATGCAGATAGGCCTGAATATCATCAGCGTAGAGCTGACTCAGAACACCACAAGAGGCCAGAACAGTTACAATATCAGCAGTGTATAAAATATACAGCAATGGGCCGAGAACAGAGCCCTGCGGCAGACCAAAAGGAGTGGCAACCCATTGAGACCTAGTGGACCCAAAGACAGCGCAGGACATACGCCCACTCAGAAAAGAGTGGAGCCAGTCAAGCGGCTTACCAGAAATGCCAAAAGAAACTAATAAGCGATTGATAAGAATGTCGTGGTCGACCGTATCAAAGGCCGCACTGACATCAAACAGAGCCAGAAGTGTAACTTGTGCCCTATCCATGGCGCCATATAAATCCGAGAGTAGGCGAAGCAAAAGAGACTCAGTGGAATGGTTTTTCCTAAAACCTGACTGATTTACAGGGAGCAAGTTATTGGACTCAACGTGCAGTGCTATCTGACAAGCTACAATTTTCTCAATGATTTTAGAGATAAATGTTACATTAGATATAGGCCGGTAGTTGACCACACGGTTGGGTCAAGTCCCTCACGCTTCAAGAAAGGAAGAAGTATGGAGCGCTTTTGGGAAACTGGCAGGATACCGTCCTCCAGCGAGCGGTTGCAGAGGAGTGTGAGGAATGGAAGAAGATCCTCCAAAAATTCCTGCACAAGGAAGGGCGGTAGAGGATTGAGTTCACAGGACTTCGGTGGCGACGAGAGGATGAAGTGACGGAGTTCCTCGCTGGACACGCATCTCAGCTCAGACAGACGGCATTAATTATTGGCGTCGGTTTGCCAGTTGGCCTACTCTGCGTGCCACCAGAATGACTCTCAGCCCGAAAGTCATAAATATGGGGAAATACGCTGCTATCTCTTGTGCAAGCGTTTGTTTACCTTAGTCACCGTTTCAATATAATTAATTAAAGTAATTGTAATTGTAATTCAATTACCTTTACAAGTATGTAATTGCAATTTAAATTGAATTACATTTGCAGTGTAATTGATACAACACTGTAACTCAGTTCCCGTTCTTTTTCTGTCTCACCGGTGTATTTGTCTGCTTGCCTAACTTGCTAGTTTGATCTGTCTCTTCCTTTGTGTACAAAGTGGTGCACTTGCAAGTCCGGGCAAGGAACAGCATCTGGCAGTCGTTATATATACAGTATATACATATATACAGGATAAATCAGTTTGCGTGTGCGCTCGGAGGCTGCAAACCTTGTCGGCTGACAAATTGATCAATATCTTCTCGCAATCGTTACGTACAGGTGAAATCAGTCTGCGTGTGTGCTAGGAGACTGTGACTCGTTCAGTTCATTGTGACATCTTGAGACTGTTGCTGAGGAAGAAGAATCTCTCTGAAGTCAAAAGGTGATTTTAGTATTTCTTCTTTTGTTATTAGTGCCGTCTTAGTTCACTTTGAAGAAACGAATCGTCATGGTCAGAGGTCAACACTGAAAGAGTTGCAAGCAGAGAGCTGCTACATTTCTAGTCAACCGATGGAAAATTACTAAATTAGGAACAGTCATTTGAAATCGGTTAATACGAATTTAGCAAATCCTTATTTTAACACAATACAATTTCATACAAAAAGAAAACTATTCGAAAACTGTAGAATTTTTGCAATTTTGGGAAGGATTTTAGAACACTGTTGTTTAAGCTACTGCAACTGATGAAACCACTGCTGCTGATGCCTTTGCTTTTGATGACACTGCTGATTAAGGAACTGCTGCTGATGCCTTTGCTTTTGATTGCACTGCTGATTAAGGAACTGCTGCTGATGCCTTTTCATTTGACGACACTGCTGATTAAGCTACTGCTGTTGATGCCACTGCTTTTGATTGCACTGCTGATTAAGGAACTGCTGCTGATGCCTTTGCATTTGACGACACTGCTGATTAAGCTACTGCTGTTGATGCCACTGCTTTTGATTGCACTGCTGATTAAGCTACTGCTGTTGATGCCTTTGCTTTTGATTGCACTGCTGATTAAGGAACTGCTGCTGATGCCTTTGCATTTGACGACACTGCTGATTAAGCTACTGCTGTTTATGCCACTGCTTTTGATGACACTGGTGATTAAGCTACTGCTGTTGATGCCTTTGCTTTTGATTGCACTGCTGATTAAGCTACTGCTGTTGATGCCACTGCTTTTGATGACACTGCTGATTAAGCTACTGCTGTTGATGCCACTGCTTTTGATGACACTGCTGATTAAGCTACTGCTGTTGATGCCACTGCTTTTGATGACACTGCTGATTAAGCTACTGCTGTTGATGCCACTGCTTTTCATTGCACTGCTGATTAAGCTACTGCTGCTGATGCCTTTGCTTTTGATTGCACTGCTGATTAAGCTACTGCTGTTGATGCCATTGCTTTTGATGACACTGCTGATTAAGCTACTGCTGTTGATGCCACTGCTTTTGATGACACTGCTGATTAAGCTACTGCTGTTGATGCCACTGCTTTTGATGACACTGCTGATTAAGCTACTGCTGTTGATGCCACTGCTTTTGATGACTCTGCTGATTAAGCTACTGCTGTTGATGCCACTGCTTTTGATGACACTGCTGATTAAGCTACTGCTGTTGATGCCTTTGCTTTGATGACACTGCTGATTAAGCTACTGCTGTTGATGCCACTGCTTTTCATTGCACTGCTGATTAAGCTACTGCTGCTGATGCCTTTGCTTTTGATTGCACTGCTGATTAAGCTACTGCTGTTGATGCCACTGCTTTTGATGACACTGCTGATTAAGCTACTGCTGTTGATGCCACTGCTTTTGATGACACTGCTGATTAAGCTACTGCTGTTGATGCCACTGCTTTTCATTGCACTGCTGATTAAGCTACTGCTGCTGATGCCTTTGCTTTTGATTGCACTGCTGATTAAGCTACTGCTGTTTATGCCACTGCTTTTGATGACACTGGTGATTAAGCTACTGCTGTTGATGCCACTGCTTTTGATGACACTGCTGATTAAGCTACTGCTGTTGATGCCACTGCTTTTGATGACACTGGTGATTAAGCTACTGCTGTTGATGCCACTGCTTTTGATGACACTGCTGATTAAGCTACTGCTGTTGATGCCTTTGCTTTGATGACTCTTCTGATTAAGCTACTGCTGTTGATGCCACTGCTTTTGATGACACTGCTGATTAAGCTACTGCTGTTGATGCCACTGCTTTTGATGACACTGGTGATTAAGCTACTGCTGTTGATGCCTTTGCTTTGATGACTCTTCTGATTAAGCTACTGCTGTTGATGCCACTGCTTTTGATGACACTGCTGATTAAGCTACTGCTGTTGATGCCACTGCTTTTGATTGCACTGCTGATTAAGGAACTGCTGTTGATGCCTTTGCTTTGATGACTCTTCTGATTAAGCTACTGCTGTTGATGCCACTGCTTTTGATGACACTGATGATTAAGCTACTGCTGTTGATGCCACTGCTTTTGATTGCACTGCTGATTAAGCTACTGCTGTTGATTCCACTGCTTTTGATTGCACTGCTGATTAAGCTACTGCTGTTTATGCCACTGCTTTTGATGACACTGGTGATTAAGCTACTGCTGCTGATGCCTTTGCTTTTCATTGCACTGCTGATTAAGCTACTGCTGTTGATGCCACTGCTTTTGATGACACTGCTGATTAAGCTACTGCTGTTTATGCCTTTGCTTTGATGACTCTGATGATTAAGCTACTGCTGTTGATGCCACTGCTTTTGATGACACTGCTGATTAAGCTACTGCTGTTGATGCCACTGCTTTTGATTGCACTGCTGATTAAGCTACTGCTGTTTATGCCACTGCTTTTGATGACACTGGTGATTAAGCTACTGCTGCTGATGCCTTTGCTTTTGATTGCACTGCTGATTAAGGAACTGCTGTTGATGCCTTTGCTTTTGATGACACTGCTGATTAAGCTACTGCTGTTGATGCCACTGCTTTTGATGACACTGCTGATTAAGCTACTGCTGTTGATGCCACTGCTTTTGATGACACTGTCTCTGTCTCTCTGCCTATCTCTGTCTCTGTCTCTGCGGCTTTCTGCACATATCTCTTTCTCTCCTTCAGTATGTTTGTCTGTCTGCCTGTCTGACTGTTTCTCTACTCTGTAACTGTGTTTCTGTCTCTGTGTGCGTCTGTGTCTCTCTGTCTCTGTGTCTCGCTCTTTTACTCTATCTGATTGCCTCTCACTCTGTAACTGTCTCTCACTCCGAGTCTCTGTCTGTCTGTCTCTCTGTCGGCGGATGGTGGTGGTATCAGTGCTGGACGTAAGCCAAACGCCGCAAATTGCCTTCAGCGCCCTGTCCGTTCGTCCAATGGTCGGTCGGTCGGTCGACTCAAGGCCATGTTTACATCATGCTCAGACGGAGTGCCTGCAAAAAATATTCCCACTGGCAGAGGAGGGGTTCCATGACAATTCGGCGACAGACAATTCGGCGACAGACAGTTCGGCCCAGACAATTCGGTGCCAGACAATTCGGCGCCCGACAGCATGGAATTTTTTTTAAAATAGCGCTTAATCTTTAATATCGCAGAGGTAACACCATAAAGACAGAGTCTAATTTTTATCCATCTAGTTTAACTTGCGGGAATCTTGCTTGCTTGCTTGATTGCTTGCTTGCTTGCTTGCTTGCTTGAGCCACAGGCTAAATAGTCAAATCTTGCGACGACTAGTTCGATCACTTACAATCATTCAATCGTCGTGAAACTTGGCAGACAGACTCGCCCTCGCACACACTTCATTCTATCAAAATTTCAGCTCCCCCAAAAAAGGCTAGCTTATAGAATCGGGGACTCAACTTTTCGAATCGGGGAATTCCCTTTTCCGAAACGCACCGTTGTGATTGGCCAGCGTTGTGATTGGCTGCAACAATAATGGGCGCGCTGCCTCGTTAAGCGTGCTATGTTGTAAAATGAACGCGGACTATTTTCAGAGTACACGTTATAGGATACTAGATGGATATAGTAAAAACTTTGTTTTTACTATTGGTTCTTTTTTTTAACAACATAAAGACAGTATAATTGGCGATTTCTCTGTAATCGCATAGCTAGTAAAACCAACGCATAGTTAATACTGTCAACGGAAAATACTGATTAAAGTAATGTTAACAGTGTCAATTCTGTGTATACACTGCTTAAAGTAATGTTAACATTTTAACTTGTAATAAAAAGTGTTTAAACGTTAGCAGAGTTCGATTTAGCAGTCCTTTGCAACACTTATCCGAATTATAAGTCCTAGCTTACAGGGTAATGTTGTGACAACATTCACGTAAGTAAGAGATGAAATCACGATTTTCGTAATCATTGACCACAGTTAGTAAGCGTTCATCTAGATCACGGTATCTCTTTCTCTTGGTTGGGGGAGCCTCGCCGGCGAGGAGTTTCTTCATCTTCAGTCGACCAAGGTCCTGCTCCTTCTGTATTTTCGAGACAAGTTTCTCCAGTGATGGGTGAACGGTTGTTACTGACCGTGCGAAAGCGTTATGCCATCCTTCCACGGCGTTGTTTGTGCGCGGGGTTTTGTTTCGTACGGCTGAGTAACAGTCCCATAATTCACAGGGGAACAGCGGCACTGTTCTTGCTCTTCGTCTTTGATTTGCGCTCATGTAACTGCGTGCAAGTAAACGGCGCAAACGGCGCCGAATTGTCTGGCACCGAATTGTCTGGGCGCCGAATTGTCTGGCACCGAATTGTCTGTCGCCGAATTGTCTGTCGCCGAATTGTCAGGCGCCGAATTGTCTGGCGCCGAATTGTCTTGTCACACAGAGGAGGAGGAGAACGAGGAGGAGGAGGAGGATTTAGGAGGAGGAGGAGGAGGAGAAGGAATCCATGCATTAATATTGTCAGCAGATAGGCATCGGTACCGCTCGGTCTGAGCCCACGCTTTGTACTTCTGCAGGAGTACCACAAGGATCTGCCCTCGGTCCTTTATTATTTACAGTCTATACTTCCCCAATAAGTCATACAGCTAAGCACCTTGGAATCCAATTACAACAGTACGCGGATGATACTCAGCTACATATTGCTCTGTCACACACTGAAAACTTGAAGAGTGCCTCTCATCTATGCTTTTGTCATGACAACGCAACAAACAGTCGTGCACATTTTTCTCAATATTATTGTGGCTTGCGCCGGAGTACCAAATGCGGAGATGGACTGTTAAAAGCCTTGGTCGAAGAGTTTGAAAATGACCAGTTTTACCCTACTCCGTGTTTAACAGAGTAGGGCCTATTCGAATCCTGCGCGCGTGGATTTCTAGTAACGCTAAAGAAGTTTGGAGTTTTAAGAGCGGCTTCAGTTCTCACTTGTCTGTCCCTGTGTCTCGTTATTTGTCTCTCTTCATATCTCTCGCTGCCTCTGCCTGTTTCGTTGTTTCTGTCTCCAAGCTTATCACCCTTTACCCTCTGTCAAGCGCTGTCTCAGCCTGTCTTGCCACACATTTATCTGTCTGTCTGTCTGCCTGTATGTATTGTATGTCTGTCATTAACTATCTCGCTATGACTCCCTGTATGTCTATATGTGATATTCCAATCATCTCCTCCGATCCTTGAACAAGTCAGAACAAGTTGTAAATTCAGATGTTTGAATTGATTAGGTCGCCGCTTCCTCTATATAAAGTCGTTGCCTAATCTTTGTGTCCTCGTTTTCTTGTTCAGTTGAGCGACGCATCTGAGAATCATCAACGATTGCTGTTGAAGACAAAGAAGAAAAGAACAGTCGAAGGGTGATTTTTTGTTTCTTCGGCGTCTGAGATCAAAATAATATAAAATGGTTTGCTTAGGGTTTGGCCCCGGTTTTGAAACCTTTAGCTCATTTTCTTTTGACGAATGCATTTTTCTAGGGAACCAATTGAGTCCCACGTTACGAGAAGTTTTTTGAATTAGCACCAAACAAGGCAACTCGGGGACATAGGTATAAATTATTTAAGAAACCAAAAGGGACATTAGGGCAGAAATTCTTCAGTGCAAGAGTTGTAGATTTGTGGAATAGTTTGGACGATAGTACTGTCTCAGTGGACACTATCACAGCTTTTAAGAAGAAGCTAGGAAAATTGGGCTATTAATCATGTTCCAGGTTAATTGCAATGGTTCTAACACAGACTAAACGTCTTCTGAACCACTTAAAACCCTTTTGTTATGTTATGTTATGTTATGACGTTGTAAGTAAGTAAGTAAGTGTGTTCTTTATTAAACGCTGGCAAACGCACGGCGCTGTACATACAAAGTTATCGAATAGAAGCGGAAAAGTTAGTTAATAGTAAAAACTAAAAAACACTATGGCCTAGCTGTACAACATCCTAGCCAGGAAACCGCGCCTGGTGAGGGAATCAAATCTAGAAAGAACACGGTTATGTGAGCGTGGGCGCAGATCATGACCAGTATATAGGACAGGGGGTAGTAGGTAATGAAGGATATGTCCAGGATTATTTAAGATATTTCTAAAAAGGTCATGGTCGGCTTTTTACAGAGTTCCTCAAAAGTAGGGAAAGATTTGGGTAGGAAGCCAAAGCGTACTAGCTTGCGGACCACAGCACTTGTAGACGCCGTATGTTAAGTAATTTTCAGTTTAAGTTGCACTCAGCGTGCTCTTGTTATAGTTCTTCGCAATTCTTACAAGTTGCAATTCTGACTGTTCATTTTTGTCCGACTGTCTATCTGCTTGTCTGTCTCTCTATCACTTATTATGACTTTCTGTAGGGCTACGTGCGATATTTCCGCCGCCTGCTATTGTCACAATTCAGAACAAAACTGAGTGTCAAATACAGCAACCAGCCTCTTTGCCTTAGTAACGGACAATTTGTCGTCCTCTGTGCCTATATATAGAGACGCCTGTTGCGTGTAAGTGGTGAGCGAGTGTGTGAGTTGGTTCCGAAGTCAGTTAAAGTTCAGTTAATGAGAGTTAAGCCAGAGTTGTAGTGTTTAAGCTGTTCGACATTAATAAAACAATCTGCTGTGTTGATCCGTGTCGTTGCCGTCTTCCTAGTTAACCTAGTGTTAGGCATCGTCGGTGGCACCGTTAAGTCCTTTGCCCGACGGGAAAGGCCGAGTCCAGCGAACGGACGAAGAACAGGGAAGACTCCGAAGAGCTATCCTGGTGACTGAAGATTCCGGAGTCCCCCCTGACGACGACGGCGATCGTTTTCGGACGTTTTTCGCCACAATACTCAGCTACATATTGCTCTGTCACACACTGAAAACTTGAAGAGTGCCTCTCATCTATGCTTTTGTCATGACAACGCAACAAACAGTCGTGCACATTTTTCTCAATATTATTGTGGCTTGCGCCGGAGTACCAAATGCGGAGATGGACTGTTAAAAGCCTTGGTCGAAGAGTTTGAAAATGACCAGTTTTACCCTACTCCGTGTTTAACAGAGTAGGGCCTATTCGAATCCTGCGCGCGTGGATTTCTAGTAACGCTAAAGAAGTTTGGAGTTTTAAGAGCGGCTTCAGTTCTCACTTGTCTGTCCCTGTGTCTCGTTATTTGTCTCTCTTCATATCTCTCGCTGCCTCTGCCTGTTTCGTTGTTTCTGTCTCCAAGCTTATCACCCTTTACCCTCTGTCAAGCGCTGTCTCAGCCTGTCTTGCCACACATTTATCTGTCTGTCTGTCTGCCTGTATGTATTGTATGTCTGTCATTAACTATCTCGCTATGACTCCCTGTATGTCTATATGTGATATTCCAATCATCTCCTCCGATCCTTGAACAAGTCAGAACAAGTTGTAAATTCAGATGTTTGAATTGATTAGGTCGCCGCTTCCTCTATATAAAGTCGTTGCCTAATCTTTGTGTCCTCGTTTTCTTGTTCAGTTGAGCGACGCATCTGAGAATCATCTACGATTGCTGTTGAAGACAAAGAAGAAAAGAACAGTCGCAAGGGTGATTTTTGGTTTCTTCGGCGTCTGAGATCAAAATAATATAAAATGGTTTGCTTAGGGTTTGGCCCCGGTTTTGAAACCTTTAGCTCATTTTCTTTTGACGAATGCATTTTTCTAGGGAACCAATTGAGTCCCACGTTACGAGAAGTTTTTTGAATTAGCACCAAACAAGGCAACTCGGGGACATAGGTATAAATTATTTAAGAAACCAAAAGGGACATTAGGGCAGAAATTCTTCAGTGCAAGAGTTGTAGATTTGTGGAATAGTTTGGACGATAGTACTGTCTCAGTGGACACTATCACAGCTTTTAAGAAGAAGCTAGGAAAATTGGGTTATTATTCATGTTCCAGGTTAATTGCAGTGGTTCTAACACAGACTAAACGTCTTCTGAACCACTTAAAACCCTTGTTATGTTATGTTATGACGTTGTAGACGCCGTATGTTAAGTAATTTTCAGTTTAAGTTGCACTCAGCGTGCTCTTGTTATAGTTCTTCGCAATTCTTACAAGTTGCAATTCTGACTGTTCATTTTTGTCCGACTGTCTATCTGTTTCTCTGTCTCTCTATCACTTATTATGACTTTCTGTAGGGCTACGTGCGATACTTCCGCCGCCTGCTATTGTCACAATTCAGAACAAAACTGAGTGTCAAATCCAGATGCGGGGTATTTCATAGTTCATTTTGAAATTGTAATTTTGAAGCATTTAGAAGATTAAACAGAACCAAGGGGCGATTTGTGAGTCCAAGCAGAGGAGTAGAATTAGCTTCCTGGGCGCATAACAATTTCAGAGATAGCGACTATACAATGACCAAGTACAGCCGCCTTTGATAATTATAATTGATCGCGATATTCATATTCAAAATAGCTAGTTCGCTTATTCACCGCTGTTGCCTGAGAATCTCGCCAATCCCCGCGAGCGCTCTTTTCCTGACGGATGGCGCCTACCAGGCTGCTTTCTAGTCCTACACGAGTCCTGGTCGACTGTTTATGGCTGCCGCTACCTTGTGATTACCACATTATTATCACTATGCATTATTATTACTTCTATGTGTTATTTTATATTCAATTTCGATGTCCCATTGTGCGTTTGCTAATGGAATATTAAAGGCTATGCTTACTTACTTACTTTTATTTCTTCCTATCTCCCTCTCCCCTCTTTCCCTATGTCTGTCTGTCTCTGTATCTGTCTGTCTGTCTGTCTGTCTGTCTCTCCCTCTCTCCTTCTCTCTGTATCTTTCTGTATCTGTCTCTCTGTCTGTCTCTGTCTGTCTGTGCATCTCTCTCTGTCTGTATCTTTCGATCTCTGTCTCTGCCTCTGTCTCTGTCTGTCTTTCTCTGTCTGTCTCTGTCTCTGTCCGTCTTTCTCTGTCTCTCTGTCTGTCTCTGTCTCAGTCTGTCTCTCTCTTTCTCTGCCATTCGACTCAAGAATGGAAACCGAAGTTTTTAAGCTATCGAAGCTATCAAACCTTCTCTGATCCGCTCTTTGATCTGGTAGAGCGCCGATAATCTTAAGCTGGTCTCCATGACGCACCTTTTTGTGGCGCTGAAAAAATTTCGGAGACTTTCATTTACATTGCAATGACATTAAATTTACATTAAATTTACATAACATGATGATAATTTTTAACAGTGATGCTGAGGGTAAAGAGGCGTTTTGGGAAAGAAAAAAACTGTTTACACAATTTCATGACTCTCAGGCGTGGCTTTCTTCATGGCCGCAAGCAGATTAACTAACCTCAAGAGTTAGATCTACATGCATCACCACACATTCAGACGCTCGTGTTCTGAAATTCACCTTGCACTGGATCCATCCATTGTTGCTGTAGGGCTTTTAGTAGGCAGGATATCGCGATGATCGATCAACTTATTTTTATGTACTTATTTTATTTTATTTATTATGTGCTCGCAGTTATCTTAATCTGAGGAGCGAGATAAAAGCGTGCCATCGACTTGTCCGAGGTCCTTACACTTAGTCCGCTCAGTAAACTCGAACCTGCAATCTTGGATTCAGCCCCCTACCGAATATGTCCCTGTGTATGCCGCACAAAATGGTAGACTATGTCATTGGTGTGTCATAGGAGAATTGTTGCGCAGCAAATGTAAGCGTATTCTTTTCTTAGCCTAAATTAATACTAACTGGTACCTTGCTATAGCACGCCTGTTTTTTTCAATTTATACAGTTGCAGCGCTATGGCCGAGGAAACTGTGCCTCGTACACGTGTGTCTATCGAACAGCTGAAAGCTAACATTGTTGATGCGATTGAAGCTGGTCAGCACTTCTACATCGGAGCAACTAGTGCGCATGGAACACCACAACAGTCAATGTGCCATCGTGAGGGAAGTGAATGTAAACCAGGCGCGACCACGTGCAATCAGTCTAGTCGCCATCATGCCGACCAGAAAGCCAAAGACAAAGGTCTACATCTTGTGAAGGTTTTCTTGACCAACAATCTCATAGTGAAGGAAAGCGTGTGTCAGCTTGAAAAGGAGCTCATAAAAACATACACCGAAGATGAGGAACATCCTCTTTGTCTGAATGAAAAACCTGGACAGGCCAACTGCATTAAAGCTGACAAAGGAATCGTATATGTGCGTATTTATGAAGCTGACAAAGAAATCGTACCTGTGCGTAAGCCTATTCGCAAAGCATCCTCATCTCGCTGTGTCGTTCTCTAGACGGTGGTCGGTCTCCTGGCAATCGTAATAGTGAACACCAAATTTCTAAAGCTCTGACCTAAAGCTTAGCGCAAAGCACCAGTTTATTCACGAGCGCCGGTCGTAGCGGAGATCGATATCCATCGTTTGACCGAGTTATTTAGATCTCCACTTGGTACCTCTGGACAACCACTCGTGAGTCGTGAATAAGCCAGTGACATGCGCGTAGCTTTTAAGTAGCGCGGTAGAAATTTAGATATTAAGATAAAGATGACGATAGTTTACCCACTTTGAATCGTAATCGTAAACTCGAGATTTCTAGAGCGCCCAACAAAGCGAAGTCGCGGGAAGCAGCTTATTCACAGGCGCATAATCAAAACAAAATCGATAGGCAGGGAGGTCAGGATCCAGGCAGTCAGACGGTTAAGGTGGATGATGTCTAGAGCTGTTGAAACGGCGAGGAAGGTGAAGGGACGAGGAGGAATCGGGATAGGATTTGTCGTGAGAGATAGAACAGTGTTGTCAGTTGTGAGTGTAAGCCTGTGGAGCAAGAGGCGAGGTTTTGGTGAGTTCGTAGGATGGATCAGATATTTAGGGCGCTTTACAACATCAGCAGTCCAGGGTGTAATGTAATGAAAATGTTAGAAAATTTCTCAGCATCACAAAAGCCACGTCAGTGAGAGCAGCTTATTCACCGGCGCTATATCAAATCAAGTCCGCAATAGCCAAACTCCTCTGTTCGTTTCGGTGCCAGGTCAAAATCCAGGGAGGTCAAGCCGAGGAAAGAGCATGGTGCTACGGTGGCTATCGGTGATGATGGTGGTCGTGTGGTGGCGCAGGAGTTGAATAAGGATAGGATAACTTTAGGAGTTCGGTTTTCAGTCGTGAGTGGAAAGCAGAAGTGAGTGCAAGCGAAGAAGATGATAAATTAAGAGGCGAGAAAAGAGGATGGACAAACTGGCGTAGGTCTTTTGGGAGTCCGTACCATAGTGCCGATGAAGCATAGACTAAGGAGCGGTTGTAGAATTTCAGAGTGAATGAGACTAAAGGCCGAGATAGAGAAAGGTATGATGATGAGCGAGTAGATCGGGGTGGTTGGATATTTTCAGTTTATCGCTTCTGTAAATACGTTGTACGGAATAAGAAATATCAAACGACATCTCGGTTTCTCCCTGAGATTGCAACGATCACCCACGTCCTAGGAGAGACCTAAGAGTCCCACGAAGTCTTAACCGCCGAACTCTTATCACCACTAGCCACCAAATACTGGAAGACGACAACAATCGTCGTTTCTTCAAGAACACTCCCACCGAGTCCATCAGCGTTGGGATGATTTGCTACATGAACCTCTGTTTTGGACTTTTTAGCTCTTAGACGATAGTAGTAAAAGACACGAGCCTAGGCTACTGATAGATAGTTCCGTTTAACTGTCACTAATATTTGACACCGAACATTAGCAGTGTTCTGTGCGTAGAAACTATCACTGGTAATTGTTTATTACATTACCCACAATAGAATAATACCTAAGGCAAACTCTCTATCTCGTAAAACAGTTGTCACACGGATGCTTTATACTTAATTTTTTTTATATTTGATGATCTTTGTACACCAAAATGCGGTTAGCAGTTGGTTTTAAATAAAGGATATACTTACTTACTTACTTACTTACTTATTCCGAATACTTTGAATTGAAAATTGATATTATGTTTTGTAATCAACAATTTTTTTTATCTTCGTGAGTCGCTGTTTCTTGTTATGTAGGCCTGTAATGTCAGAATTTCCTGATTGAGTCCAGTACAGATGTTATTAGGTCAGTCAGTCGATCGGTTTAACAAAAGCAACGACTCATTATAATGCGTAAACGTACCCCAATTTATTTTGCCGCCTACATTCTGTATAATTATATTACACGTAACTCTAACACATAATAGGGCCTACATAATTATTTTGTCCCTCTGATTTAAGTATTGGCGTCTGGCACACAAATCTCATACTATTAATTCATTCAGTCATTCATTCATACCTAGTAGGCTATAAGAAGCATTTTACAATAATATGACCAGCTCGCAATCAAGGAAGCGAGTTGAACTCTGGACCTACACTACCTGCACTATTGCGCATGCGCAGGTAGTTAGATGGCGCAGGCATTATCGTTGATCTTCCGTTACGGTAGACTTCTGATATAATCGGAGTCATTGCGTGACTGGCTCCAACGTTAATACTAAAATAGGATTAGGAAACTCGCCAGGATTTATGAGATAGGAACGAAAAGTAATGGCCGTCCTTGTACTATTATAGAAGCGTAGTTAGTGGTTTGCTGAAACTGGCATACAAGTTTAGGATTTTTAGTCTGTTATGAATGCAGGCAAGTTTCTCTTACATGGAAAGTGAACCGCGTCGACAAGTGAAATATGAACTTATAATTATAGGAATGAATGACTGCTAAATTAAGGTCAATCCTCTCTTCGATCAGCATCTGCTGGAATGTATTTTGTTCCTGGAACAGGTCTTGTCTATAACCGGCGTTCATTCACAGTTGCGGGTTCCTCTATCCGGAACTCTCTATCTCCTCATGTTCGCAACTCTCCTACGGTGAAACTGAAAACTTACGTCTTTCTGCCTGCTTACGAATTTTAACGTTTGCTAGGCTTCAAAGTGCACTTCTGCGACTCCGATTTTTGGGCATCACGTCAGCGACATCCACATTAAGATATAACTGATTTCTTCAAGCAACGCCGGGCTATCATTCTGACTTATATAAATATATTTATTAAAAGAAGGGTTCATTTGAAATGCATACTTAAATTTATTTTCGAATATTGAAAATAATAACCAGGAACCACAGGTGATCTATGGGATGATCGTCGTAAAATGTCGTCAAGCACAAGCTTCTAAGTATAATTATAGTCTCTGCACAATCGTTGAAAGTCTTTTGATAAAATAATTTCAACATGGATCTTCTTGGAGCTCTGCATTCGTTTTAGCAACTGCTGGACAGTCTTCCTCCATAGCGCGGCCAGGTCTTGATGAGGTTGTAGAATGCATTGCCCGGACATGACGTAGGACATCCGTCTCGGTGACCGTGCAGTGTGTATGACCCAGATATCTTGCCCTGAATTACAGAAATCAATCAGAAAACACACTCGTTCAATGATGGGCCTAGGGTGTATGCAGCCATACCTCCTCGTTTGAAGTTGACGAGCGTTGCCAAGTAATTGTCAGCTGAACCCAATAAATTTTTGTTAGACCAGCACAGATAATGTACTAAGAAGACTGTGAATGAACAGCTGAAGAGGTTAAAAACTGATAAGTGAGCACTGTGCAAGATTACAATACAATACAATGATTTACAATATAACTGTATTTGATAATTGTGGAGAGTTCAGAAGTGCACACGACCATACGACAGAACATCGATGGGCAGAGCAATTTTGAGTGAAGGACTTGCTGAAGGTCCCTACACAGTAACTGTCTCGGACGAGGCTCAAACCCGTACTGTCCGTGCTGAGCGCTCTAACCAGTCGGCCACCGTGCCACATTGAACTACATCCTATATTTAGTAGACCCTATAAAGTAAAAGAAGAGAAGAAGATGCAGTAACTCAGATCTTTAATGAATCAATGCAGACTGGAGAGGTACCCAGGACATCGTGCCATTGCACAAGAAGGGTCATACATGTCGAAACGAACGGCGTATTTACGTAGACCAGTCGTTTTAACCGATATTGAGTGTCAAGCATGGAGAGAATTATTAAGGATTAAAGTGTGGAACACTGGAATGAGCATGATATAATAAAAGATGGTAAACATGAATTCGCCATAATTATGTCATTGATGTTCGACAAATCTGCTAGAGTTGTCTGCGTAGATCTGTGATTTGAGAGATGAGGGAAAACCTGCAACTTTAATTTATCTAAATTTTCCAAGTCTTTCGAAAGTACGCATCATGAGGTTGGCCAAAAAGTTGCAAGTATATGAGATTAGTGGGCAGAGCAACTGTTACATGTAGTCAGAGCTGCCAATGTGGCAGAAGGCAATATTTGAGGGCGGAGGTTCTTTGACTTGGCACAAAGGTAGAAGGGATACACTAGCTACCATTCTAGGTTAACTTGCTGTAGTTCTTACATAGATTGTAATTGTAATCGAACATTTATGCATCGCCACCCAAGTCAATTTGCATGTCTTCTGAACCACTAACAACAACATATTATGTTAATATAATAATAATAATAATAATAATAATAATAATAATAATCTTTTCTTTATTGAAGCGCCTGACAAACGCACTGCGCTGTACATTTACATGTTATGACAATTAAACAATTCACAAGAACACAAATGACAGAAGACATAAATCTTAACTACTAACAGAACAGACAGCCTGCAATACACGGCGCTAATAGCAGCCTACAAAGCATGTCCGCCTACGGAACTCGATCTCGGTACCTCTCGCTCTCTATGCCAGTGTGTTATCCAATGCGCTCTCGCTATTTTATGAATTAGGTGTGCACGAATACATGTCCAATGTAGTTACACGGAATGGACGCAGTAGGCATAAGCCGCAATCACTGCATTGCATACTCATAGCGTAACCAACAGCAATTACTATAGAAACATCCAGATTGTACTGAAGTAGCGGACATCAATGCTTAATGGTTTACCTGTCTGATTCCGCAGTCGATTAGTTGCTTCACGGTGTTCAGAGCAGCTGCGTTAGGTGGTGAATTCATGAAGTTCCCAATGACCGATATACTGAGCGAAACCGAGTTCCACTTCTTAGCGTGGGCTCCCACCAAATCCCATCCTCGCCCTTCGTAGACATTTCCATCCTGACCGACGAGGAAGTTGTAGCCGATGTCTGCCCAACCTGACGCAGCATATTAGCAGAATAATATATGTTAATTGATGATTATAATGCATTCCATAACTAATTTTATAATTGTTGAATACAATGATTCTATATAGGCTAATTATGGTGTTAGAATCCCTTTTTAAACATGACCCTAGTTAGTTTTAGGCTTTTACGGCAGGCAGCACGTATAGGAGAGAGCTTACTAAGATTAAAGACTGTGATTATGAGTTGAGGTGATAGCGTTAGAATTTCTGCTCGTATGGTAGATGTGAATAACATAGAACTTTGCAGTGAAGAGCAAGTTGATATGTATCACTTTTTACTGGTTTCATGCATCAAATTGTATTTTGGTAAAATAGCAGTGTGAACTATTGACGCGAACATTACCAAGACGGTATTGTTCGCGTCAATATTTCAAACTGCTATTTTACTCTCACGCGAAGGTGAGCTTTGTAAACTGAATATTTTCTTAGTTTGGGATTCATTCTGGCATTCATTAAAGTGTTGCTGATGACAATTCATAATATACATGTTGTCCCAGGACGTAATAGATGCCATGCAATGCCAGGTTTCATGCAGTCATCGCTTATGATACAGTGTGTTACCTTCACGTTAAATAAAAGTAAAGCTCTTCTCATCGATAATGAGGAATATAGGCCAGGCATCCATTTCTCGTTCTTCGATCCTTGAGCAGGCAATGGACGAATCCTAGGACAAGGGGCAAGTACAATGCAGTAGTCTACCTTTCCAGTTTATGTCGGTACCAAATTTTACTGTTTGGTGGCAAATGTTCATAAACAAATTGCTTATAGGCGTAATGATAATATATATATATATTTATATATATATTTTATACAGAGAGTTTACAATGTAAGGGATAGGTCTAAAAGTCTGCATGATTTGTTTGGGATATATTATAACCACTGCTCATCCAAATACTCCTGGACTTGAACAATGTTAGCTCTTATGTCACTTTGTCAGTGTTGAATACTTTGTATTAGTTCTTTATGATAGATCAAGTGGATGTGCTAATCTCAACAGGGCTGTTCATCAAGATATCGACGGCACTTCAACCTCTTCTGCTGACAACATAGACCAAAAGCATATTAACCCTAGGGCTACCAAGCTTTTTGTAACACTGACTACCAAGGGGGGTGGTTACCACCCCCCTGGATTTCGTGTTTGGTTTCACATATCATAACTTGTAATATAATCATGTAGGCTTCAGCATTCATTTCTGCACAGAATGGTATATTTAGTTGTACATTATGTGAATGCACCTCGAAATTACATCACTTTTAACAATGGAACCCATTAATTAGCAATATTTTATATTATTGCGTACATTTTGTACTTTTTCCATAAACAAATGTAAGATTATGTTTCAGTTTTGAAACTAATCTATGTATAAAAGATACACATAATCATCCCTAAACATGTTTATATAGTATAAATGTATATCCATACATATATATCCATAAATATATATCGGTTTACGTTGTAATGCTGTATTCAGCCATTTTCACACAGATTACGCGTATTATTATTTATTTTGATCACTTCCGGTATTCAAAAGACAAAGATGTAGGTATGCAAATGAACTCCCTTTCACACCATCCCCCTAAAGAAAATCTTTGTTTCTCTTCCAGGATAGATCAAATGAATACGCTTCCAGACAAAGAACATCTGCCAGTCCTTCCATTTGAACATTTTTCACGCATGTTACGCGTATTATTCCGCTATTTTGAGCACTTCCGGTTGTCTCACATAGTCAACTATGACCAGAGAAATGTAGCCCCACATTTCCTCTATAGAATGGTATAATTTGTTTCTCTTAATATTAAAAGACGGATATAATCTAAAATCTAGGGGGGGTGGTATCCACTCCCTGGTGCCTCGGGTATATCAGGTATAACTTTTGAATGGCGTGGGCTACCACCATGATGTTTACCTCAAAATGTGCAGCTTTGAATCTGCTACAGCTACCTAAAATGCCAAAATTATGCTTCCATATGGAAACCAAAATTTCATAAAAACGTAAATGGGGGGGAACCAAAATCTAAGTAAATTAGGGTTAAGAGGGCTGTTTATCAAGCTATGTAGTGTTGTAGCTCTCCTCAAAGTTGTTCCACTGCCTTGTCAAACAGTTAGTGGCCTTTATCAACTTTGAATGCCATTGGCAATTTCGGTTCCTCAAGCATCAACCACTCTATCTATTTCACAACTGGTGCATTGACCTGGGGCGTGACAGCATTTGAATTAGAAGGAAATTTTCCATGCCTGGCGAAATGTGTTACATCCTGATTGACTACACAGAATGAACCAAGTGTCTTTCTCTGTGGTAAATTCCAGACTGTATCACTTGGAGTTAAAGATCTTTGCTCGTCCTCTCACAATTACTTCCTCACTTTTCATGTATACTTTTGAATCCGACATCAATTACCTGGACTTTGAATCTCTGAACAATCTTTGACCCTCAAAATTTTTAGCAACACATCGAAATTCAACCTAAATGAATAAATCTGGCACGGAATTACTCACAAGATTTGAATGGATTGGAACTGGTCCACTTCTATACGGACATAATCGCTTCCATGAACGAAATGAAGAAAGTCTGGATTAGTCCTACCTTTCAGTTGGACTGATCCAATAGCCTATAATTATTGCATCAATGGCATTGGGTGGCTCATAAGACTTTGGTCTTTAACCACAGCTCTTCAGATTCTGGCGACATTTCCAGTCTCACTGATCTCTTCGTTAATATAAAAAGTTTCTATTGGAAGTGGGGTGTGCACGCCAATGTCGACAGACGGCGTCGTTAAATAAACGTATTTTAAGTGAGTGGGGTGTGCGATAGCCATCACTCGCCCAGGACGCCAAAATACTCAGCTGCGTCACCACATACAGCTGGAAGCCAGTCATCTTCGCAAAAAGGTAAAAGGGTCCAATGACGGCAAGTTATCAATCACATTAAAAAACCACCGGTCAAAAACGTGTAGCAGAATCAAGAAAACAAAACGGAAAGGTATATTTGGATTTATTATTTCTATACGTTTATTATATTATTATTATACCTTTAGCACAACCTTAACAGTTTAAAAGTTAGCCATTTTGGATTTACCGTTGGTGACTTGGTGCTGTCTCTGGAATTGTTTGACTAAACGCGAACAGTCCGCCTGTCTTGTGCACGAACCGGAAGCGGTATGGTGTATGAAGACCTTTGGGATTGGACGCCCAATTGCAGTCCTGGATTTCGGGGCATTGGCTCCCCATTCCGCACGGCTTACGATGCGCGGACAACCTAGAATGCATTGCAGTAACTCTCATTTGTTTTGTAGTCGTAATGTCAGAACTTCAGAATGAGAAATAAAAGAAACAGAAGCATAACGAGAGGGAAAACAATAACAAGGACAAGAAGTGGAAGAGGAGGAAGACGAAGAAGGTGATGGTCATGATAATGATGACACGATCTTGATAGAGGGTTAGACCTACCCGTGGTTGACTGAACAACCAAGATGACCAACATCATCAATCGCAACATCCTCTTTTCAGTGCAGCAGCAGACTGGTTGCTGTGGTCTCTCGTTCTTTCAGTCTACTTGCCGACAGCCTTGCTTGACTACGAGAGCAGTTGATTTATATAGAAAAATGACTGCAGGGGAGCCTGATCCGTCTCTTAGTTCCTATGGTTGAAACAGTAAATAATTCGTGTCAAGTAAACCAGGCTGTATTTCAAATAGTACTTGAGTAAGTCATAGACATAATTTAAAACACAAGTTGAGACATGTATATGACTCCAGATAGCCAGAAGAAATCAAGACACTCCAGAAGGCCCGGCGATCGACTCATGTAAGACATGGTGGCTAATAGGGTCACAACGAAAACACGACCATTCATGCCACATCCTAAATGCTTTTGGATTTCACCTTTGCTTCAAGAATCCCGAAAGCATTTCAGATGAATTGCATTAACGTGAACTTCTGCTGATACTTCAATATTCTTGTAAATCACAGTAGGGATCCAGTAGTACATTTGACCTAGCACGGCGTAACTGCTACTCACAGACATGTTTGCCCGGCAAGGGCCTACGCCCGATGAGCAAAGAATTGCTATCATGCAAGATGAGGACTTTACGTGTTACGCATGGAGTAACAATAGTCCACCTCTCAATCATGCGCAAGTGTACCAAGTACCTGGTGAGAAAAAGAAAATGTTTGCTGTGGCAATTCGTCGATTCATCAAAGTGCTTGATTTTGACCAGTGCCTTTTGACCGTCGCAATCCACTCAACTCGTTCACAACAGTTCTCTTAAACACAAGGAGGTCTGCTCTCGATGTCTTCGTATTAAGACGGTCGTCTCGGTCAGAGCGGCCAACAAAACGTCTCATCTCGGTCTTATCTTGTTTTGACCGGTGTTCATTTATCGTTGCTGGTCCATCTGGTAGAGAGTTTCAGATGAAACTCTCTACCTCCTCATGTTTGCAACTCTCCTACAAAGACTGTCTCTTGCTCTAAACTGAAGACTCCCATCTTCCAGTCTACTTATGGCTCTTCATGTTTGCCCGGCTTCCATGTGCACTTCTGAACTTCGTAAAGAGAACATTATCACAGTACAATTGCATATTATTGCCCAGTCTCTGAATAGAACGTCCTGGTCTCGTCTTGGTCTCGGAGTTCTTCTCGGTCTCAGGTAGGACAGCTCGGGTTTAACGATCTCTTATATTGATTACACGGGGCTTTATTTGTTTAACCGAAGTACCATGTAAATTTATCATCTGATGTCGAACTAGACGGGACTAGGCCAATGTTTCAGTACAATTGTCACGCGATAAATTTATTTAATAATCCATTAATTGATTTATTAAAACGCAAACAATTACGTAGAGAGCAAACGAAGATTTATATAAGACATACATGAGCCTTAGGCCTAAACTTTAAAGCTGTTAAACAATCCCATTTAGTATGCAGCGTAAGATAATAATAGAGCACTATAAATTATATCCTTAAAGATGCGCTATGTATGAGGAAGAGGAAGAAGATTATGAGAACGAAGCTTATGAAGAGGAGAAGGAGGAGGAGGAGGAAGAGGAGGAGGAGCAGGTAATATGCTCGAGGAAGCGTGGAAAGGAGGAAGAAGAGGAGGAGGAATATGGGTAGAAGGAAGATGCCTAGGAGGAGGAGTATGCAGATGAGGAGGAAGCACAAGAGAATGAATGTTAGGAGGAGGAGGAAAGACGGTTGAAGGAGAGTAGGAAGGATGAATGAGGAGGAGGAGGTTGAAGGTCAGATGAAAAAGGAGGAGGAAGAGGAGGAGTTGATTTAAGAAGTAAATTTGACATTACATTACTTACAGATCATGCACCATCGATTCGCATACACTATAGTGTTGAAAATTGCAAACAGTATGGACCAGACAACAACTTTCATAATGAAAATTAGAGACAGTTTGTAGATGCATGTCAACAGTGATTCTAAACATCTTTTACATCAATATTAACTAGTCCGTAAGCTAACGATTTCATGTTATAAGTCAGAAAACGTTCCTCATCAACAGACCGAGCTGATTTGCAGATTTGAGTAGTATGCAAGTGCCAGTTGATATACTGTTTAATATATAAAGGAATGCAGAATTTTTAAAATACAGCAGTGATGGGGCCCGATAGAGCATTGGGTAACACACTGGCATAGAGACTTATTATTGGAGAGCGAGAGGTACCGAGATCGAGAACCGTAGGCGGACATGCTTTGTAGGCGGCTATTAGCTGTCTGTTCTGTTAGTAGTTAAGATTTATGTCTTCTGGCATTTGTGTTCTTTTGAATTGTTTCAATTGCATAGCTGTACACTGTAACCGGTTGCGGTTTGTCAACCGGATTGTTTCAATAAAGAATATTATCATTATTATTAAGTGAAATTAATGTGCTGCTACAGTAATTAAATGGTGCTTGTAATGAACGCCAATTGCTTATTAGTTATACATAATTAAAAAAATTGTAGTAAGTTGGTTGCTAATTTAGTTTTGGCTTATGGTCAAAATGTGACTGGAAGCGATCCTAATATTATATTCATCAATAGATAAATGTTCTTACTTCGTTTCTGCTGAAATCAATTTGAGTCAAAAAGTCAGTCAGTCTGACCAATCAAACTGGGTTTGATAAAACACTGAAGTCTTTTTTCCGTGGCTGGGCTGGGAGTTCTCCTGAGTAGATTTCTTGAAGGGGCGCTATATAAATTTCCAGAATGAATGAATGAATGAATGAGTCAAGTCTGTCTGTCTGTCAGTCAGTCATTAGTCCATAAGTCAGTCAGTCAATCAGTCAGTCAGTTAGTCAGTCAGTCAGTCAGTCATTAGTCAATCAGTCAGTCAGTCAGTCAGTCAGTCAGTCAGTCAGTCAGTCAGTCAGTCATTAGTCAATCAGTCAGTCAGTCAATCTGATGCTGTCTGTCGGTCTGCCTGCGTACCTGTCTGAAGTCTCAATACCGGGACGAAATACAGTTTATTATCTCATCAGCCTTTATGTGGTAATAGGCGAACTCAGGTGGTCTCTGTCTCTTTGTCTGTACCTCTCCCTCTCTGTCCCTATCTCTCCCACTCTATAAAAATATAGGCTTATGTATGTAGCTATTCAAACAAGTCACACAGATTTATCGCATATTTATATGCACAGATCTTTACAGACAAAGGTAGGCACATAACGTGTTTCCCTCTTCGATTTGGCATGTAAACAACTCACGAGGCGAGTGCAAGAGGTAAGGAGCAAGAATGCGTAACCGCATCCACGCCTTCTTAGTATGTATGTATGTATTCACGACGATTTATATAATAATAATAATCTTTTCTTTATTAAGCGCCTGACAAACGCACTGCGCTGTACATTTACATGTTATGCAATTGAAATCTTAACTACTAACAGAACAGACAGCCATGTAATACAACGGCGCTAATAGCAGCCTACAAAGCAAATCCGCCCAACGGGGGCTCGAACTCGGTACCTCTCGGTCTCTGTGCCAGCTGTTATCCAAAGCGCCACGGCCCCCCCCCCATATAGCGTTGTTGATAGCAAGCTACTTCTAGAACGCTCAACCAGTAGCGGCAGCCATCGACAGGCGCCCAGCCCTCATGTAGGACAATGAGCAGCCCGGAGGCGCCAGCCGTCAGGTTGTGTGTTTGTATTGTATTGTATTGTATTATATTGTACTCCACGTTTATATTGCGACCGAGCCACCCGCAGGGCTTCGTACTTGAGCACCAGTGACGATCAATAACATTTGCTAAATAATATTTGTGAGTAACTGTTTGTTATGTTGTCATGGCAAGAAGAGCTGTAGGCGTTGCCCCACAGTTGCGCGAGAGGGAGATGCATGGGCCGACGTGGCTTCCTTTATTATCATCTCTTCCCTTTAGATTACGTAATGCAAAATTAATGTTATGTAGATCGCCGAAATTTCTCGGCGCCACACGAAAGCCAAGTCAGGGAGACCGGCTTATTCACCGGCGCTGTATGAAATCAATTCCGCAATAGCCAGATTGTTTAGTATGTTACGGTGCCAGTCAGAATCCGGGGAGGTCAACACGAAGAGACAGAGTGGTGCTACGGTGGTTAGTTCGTGTGATCCCTGTTAGCTGTAGACATCCGAATAATTTACTGTCTTCTTTTGGCACCGTAGCCGTCTGACTGTCTGATTCTTTGGAGCTTGACCTTTAACCGATTTTTCACTTTGCCTGCTCATCGACTTTCTTTTGATTGAGCGCCTGTGGGTGCTGTAGGAATCTTGAGATATCCATTACGAGTACGAATGCCTAGAATTTTGCTTGCCTAACTACGAGAATAACGTGTATTCCTGTGGTACAGTACTGGTCACCGCGCGTCGCGCTCTCCGGTCCGCGGTGACTTGACGGTTCCATTTTCCCGTTCTGCCACAATGCAGTCCCGTCCTTTCTCTGTGGTCGGTCCGTCAACATGGAATAGACCTTCATTGGCCATTCGTCTTCTTCCAAACACCTCCTGCATGGTCTCAGTTCCATTAGCTACGAAAGACTACCTCCTTCCGCTTGGCCTGGGTCGGCGGCGCATCTGAGTTGGGTCTTGATGGGCGCTGAATATCTTTTGATTGATTGATTCCGTTCTGTTTCTGCTATTGCGAGTTGTTGATCAGTTTAATCAGCGCTGTTAAATCTCTATTTAGGATTTACTCAGTGAATTTGGAAAAAAAACGAAACATGTCACACTTCTTTTTTAACAGAATACACCATTCGGATCTTTTCGATCGAATTCCATAAATACCTTCAGACAGTTTGCGTTGTCTAATTTAGCATACCAAGCCACTTTAGTTACTATACTAGCAACATTAAATTTATTACTCAAAAGCTACATTCAAAAGAGTACTATTGCACATCACTGTGAACGAGGCTGCTCTATGCTCTCAACGCTAGTAGACGCGAACATAGACGGTTCCCCACTTGGCTCTTATACACTGATCATTTCCGTGTCTCCGGTTCACACAGAGACGATGCTCTTTGTGTTCATCGATCAGCTTCTTTTCATGGGCACACACGTTTTTCCTCTTCATAAATCGTGTTGTGTGGCTGACTGTGGGTGCGAAATTTCCCATTGCCTGGTCGGCGTGGTGTCCGTTTCTGTCGCGATGGCGTACTGAATCGGCTGGAGTACGGCCGTACTTTCCAGCGACGCCTATGTAGAAATGCTGACCATTGTTTTTAGCTGTTACTATGATATTATTGAGTTCATCCTTCGTCGTTACGACATAATCCGCCATCTGATAAGTGATTTTCTGCAATAAATCATCCATTTGTAACATAGTCCTAATCGTAATCGTAATCGTAGGCCTAATACTGATTCGTCTAAAGCGCCCACTAATCAAAGGGGAGAGTACCAGCTTATTCACAGGCCCCTAGTCAAAAGAAAATCGATAGATGGGCAGAGGGATAAAAATCGGTCCCAGCTCAAGCTCCAAATGGCCAAGTGGAAGGCAGGCAGGCAATCAGACTGCTACCGTTTAAAGTTGAAGCGGGGAGGGATGTAAGGGGAAGGGTATGGATCGGGATATGATTTGTTAAACAACAGTGTTTTCAGTTTTGAGTGAAATACGTGCGAAGAGATAGCAAGTGTTTAGTTTTGGTGAGTTCGTTCTAGTTGGTCTGTTGATGCTGTGATGTGATGCAACCATAAGCAATGTAATTCAAGGCAATACAAATGCAGCTGACTGACTTTTATATAGCGCCTTTCATGCACCTTCCTTTGCGTTCTTGGTGACTGCTTTATAATATACAGCAGAGTTGGTCTATAGATAACTCTCTTCGTCGATGATCATGCGGTTCGATTCCGGGTAAGGGATATGGACAAGTCGTTTAGCACACGTTCCACTGTCACGAAGCTGTGTATTATTTGGTACTGGTCTAAGCTAGAAAGGGAACCACAAGTCTAGCGAATAACTGACCCCAGTTCGATAACCTTGTGATTCTTTCATTGCCGGTGTGACGAAATAGAGTATTCGCCCCTAATTGAGTGTCCCCCTTAGCGAAATTGAGTATTCGGTTTAGTTTGCACTTTTGGCGGTGTCTAAGTGTATTCAGTCGTACTGTTTGGATTTACTGTACACATGAAATGTTTGAAGTTGCGTATCTTTAGTTTGTGCGTCGACCTGAAATTAATTTACTACTTGATCCGACAATGAAAGTTCACTGCAGTCGAATTATCGACACGCCATTGCTAAACGTAATCACCATCGTCACCAACCCATAACTGAGGGTACCTTTTCTCCTAGCTGTGAGCAGAATATGGTGTCCAGTGAATTTCTAGAACATGGTGTGATAACACTTACTTCACAGGTGAATTCAGACGTAAGAATATCTCCTTTCTCCCAAAACTCAACTTAATTTTGTAGTTCTTCGTATTAAAACTTCAGATTCAATGTAAGTCCAACGCCGATATAGCCTTCGTTTTGCTTAGTAAGCAACACTTCCCGCATTTTAGTTATAATCAATGATTGTCAATAATTTACCTGTTGGCCTACTCTGCGTGTCACAAGAACGACTCTCAGCCTGAAAGTTATAAATAGAAATATGGGGAAATACGGAGTTGTCTCGTGTGCCCGCTATTTGTTTACCTTGGTTACCGTTTAAATATCATTACTTTTGTGCAGCGTCACGGGGGTAGGCCTATGTGTGGTCTATTAGGTCTGTGTAATTGTAATTGTAATTGAACATTTGTATAGCGCCACTCAGAGATTCAGAGGCGCTCCCGACCCAGGTGAGTGCTGTCTCTAACAAATAAGATGGTCTTCAGCCTGGTCTGCTGTATTGTATACCCAGCACATAACGCGCTGAGTAAGCAATACAGCGATTGGGAGTCCGAGCCTACTGAGCGAACTCCAGTGAACGACCTCTATGCCTCAGATTTGCTCATAATAAGCTGATTGTAGTCGACTCTTTGTGGAGAATGCAGCTGATGTTATTACTGTATTATTATTGGTTCGAATACACCGGTGAAAAGTGTCAAGCAGAGCACGAGTCGTGCAGCAGCAGTTCGTAAACTGAACCAGGATTATAACTCATTGCTTCCTCACAGTCGCATAACATCTGATTATTTTATTCTTCGGCAAGCATTCATATAGCGCATATTCAACGTAACTACTCAGAGTCGGTTGAGTTGTACTTGTTATCTATTGTGACATGCGATTAAAAATTAATCGCGTTGTTACAAATTTTAATTGTGGGATAATATTGATTAATATTTGTAATCGTTGCCCACTCCTATTTTAAACCTAAATCGTGTAGTTTGACTGTACTGAGGTGACGTTAAAAGCATCGACGAATCGAAGAATTATGATAGCCGCCATTTTCTATTTCACCAGGCTAGGACTAGGTTAGTTCACATTTGCCTGCGCGGCGTATAAGCGTTGTAACGTGCAAAGCTAATAGGGATGCACAACAATTTTATTCGCTCGTCCCCCGTAAGCCATAGTCTGGGCTAACAGCCTAACAGTCACGCCGTCTTGGATCCCTATTGTGACTAACACAATAGCGTAGAATATCTTTTGGTAGGGTTTTGCGGACGAGGTAATGACGTGGGATGTCTACAAGATTCTGAAAGCGCTTGGTTAGATAGATATTGCAAGAGTTTAACGACGTCTTATGACTATAATGGCCGTTGACGTGCTTGGGAATTCGAAAGACAAAATATATGACGCGTAAGTCCGGTGGCAGATTGTTCCAGAGAGAGAGACCAGGGCCGCATTAAAGCTTGTGCGGGCCCGGGTTCTGTGATCAGCCTACTTTCCAAAGGCCCCCTCTGACAATCATCGGTCTACCACGCACATATTTATAAAATACGGGTCCCTCAACACTGCGGGCCCGGGTGCTGCAGCACCCTTAGCACCCCCACCTTAATGCGGGCCTGAGAGAGACGTTGCCATTGATTAGCCTATCTATGTTTGCTTAGCTAACTCATTTCAAATAAATCTTGCTCTGATCCATTAGATTCGTCGCCTTCTTCGCATTTCTCTTTCTCTGAACACGATCAACGGATAATACATGTACTCTGACTCTTGCTGTGCCTCGCCCCAAAACAATGCTTGGCTCTCCAGTGTCCTCGGTGGCAAGTCCGAAGCTTTAGAGTATTCAAAGCTCAGTTTGTACGTTCTGTAAGCTCTTTAATGTAAGTAATAACTAAACTTAAAACTGATGGTAAAGCCTGTCAGTTTTTAGTTATCTGTCTGCCTCTGTGTTCCCTCTTCGTATATCTCTTTGCCTCCCTGTCTATTTCTTTGGTTCTGTCTCCACAGCTGTCTCCCTTTGTCTCCTGTCAAGAGCTGTCTCAGTCTGTATTAAGGCAGATCTTTCTGTCTGTATGCCAGTCTAGCTATCATTAACTTTCTCGCGATGACTCCTTGTAGGTTCACATGTGATATTTCGATCATATCCTCCGATAATTGAACAAGTCCGAAGCAGTGTTAACTCCAACTTGGTATCTCTGGACAACCCATCTGACATGACGCAGCGCTCATGAGTCAGCCAGTGGCCTGCGCTTAGCAGGGCCTCGGAAATTTCAAGATTATGATTATGTGGGTTTGTGGTGGTTGATAAAATTTGACTTTATCTAATTCAATACTCTAATTAGTTTGACCATATCAGTTAGCCTACATCCAAATTCAGATATAACTGATTTCTTCAGGCAATGCCTGGCTATCATTCTGACTTATTAAAATATATTTATTAAAAAGGGTTCATTTGAAATGCATACTTAAATTTATTTCGCAAATCGAAAATAATTACCACAGAAAACAAGTGATCGATGAGGATGATAGTCGTAAAATGTCGTTAAGCACAAGCTTCTAAGTATTATTATAGTCTCGTTGAAAGTCTTTGAAAAAATAATTCAACATGGATCTTCTTGGAGCTCTGAATTCGTTTTAGCAACTGCTGGACAGTCTTCCTCTGTAGCGTGGCCAGGTCTTGATGAGGTTGTAGAATGCATTGCCCGGACATGACGTAGGACATCCGTCTCGGTGACCGTGCAGTGTGTACGACCCAGATATCTTGCCCTGAATTACAGCGATCAATCAGAAAACACACTCGTTCAATGATGGGCCTAGGGTGTATGTAGCCACACCTCGTCGTTTGAAGTTGACGAGCGTTGCCAAGTAATTGTCAGCTGAACCCAATAAATGTTTTTTAGACCAGCACAGATAATGTACTAAGGAGACTGTGAATGAAGAGCTGAAGAGGTTAAAAACTAATAAGTCTGCAAGGTTACAATACAATACTTTACATTACAACTGTATATGATATGGAAAGTTCAGAAGTGCACACGACCATAAGACAGAACATCGATGGCGCAGAGCAATTGTGAATGAAGGACTTGCTCAAGATCCCTACACAGTAACTGCCTCGGTCGAGGCTCAAACCCGCACTGTCCGTGCTGAGCGCTTTAACCAGTCGTCCACCGTGCCACATTGAACTACATCCTATATATTTAGTAGGCCCTATAAAGTAAAAGAAGAGAAGAAGATGCAGTAACTCAGATCTTCAATGAATATAATAAAAGATTATAAACATGGATTCGCCATATGTCTTTGATGTTTGACATATCTGCTAGAGTTGTCTGCGTAGATATGTGATTTGAGAGATGAGGGAAAACCTGCAACTTTCATTTATCTAAATTTTCCAAGTCTCTCGCTCTGTGTGCCACTGTCTTTCTGTCTGTTCCATGCTTTTATATGTTTGTCTGTCTTTATCTCACTGTCTCTCTGTGTCTGCCTCTGTCTGTCTGTCTGTCTATCTTTCTCTACCTCTCTGTTTTTTCTATGTTGACGACGACTAACAAATGCCAAATCAACAACGCTAAAATTACAGTGGTTTAATTCAGTTAGGAGACAGTCGCTGCTAATAATTGTATAAAATAATAGTAACAATCAAGACATCGGTTTCAGTCTATCTTCTCCATCTAGAAATTATTTGGTTAAAGTTTCTAAACTAGTTTAATTTCTTAGAATAGTTTAATTAACAGTATTTTGAAAATATTAGCCTAAATAAAAATGACACAAAAGCATTTTAAACAACAAAACAAACGTTTACTTGCATTTAGAATGGAGCTACCATTTTAAAATAGGGGTTCTAGCATTTTGCAAATCAGTGGCAACAACGCTGTCCTACTCTCAACCCTAGTAGGTGCGAACATAGACGGTTCCCCAGTTGGCTCTTATACATCCACCTTGTCCCTGTCTCTGGTTCACACAGAGCTGATGACCTCCGTGTTTACTGATCAGCTCATCTTCAAGGCTACAAACGTTTTCCTTCTTCAGAAGTCGTGTGTGGTGGACTGTGCGTGCGAGATGTCCCACTGCCTCGTCAGCGTGATGTCCTCCACTGTCGCGATTGCGTACTGCGTCCTCTGCACTAACGCTGGAGCCGTGCTGTCCAGCGACGCCTATGTAGAAACGACGACGATTTCTTTTAGCTCTTGCTATGACGTTGTTGAGTGCGCTCTTCGACGTTGCAACATACTGCGCCATCTGTTCGGTGGTTTCTACAATAAATCATCGCTTTGTAATGTAGCCTAGATCTAATCGTAATCGTAATGTCGAGATTTCTACAGCGCCCTAAAAGCGAAGTGTCGGGACACATAACACGTAATCAATAGGCAGAAGGGTAAAAATCGGTTCCAGGTCAAGATCCAAAGGGGTCTGGCAGGCAGGCAGGCAGGCAGTCAGATGACTACGATGTATTTAGAGTTGAAGCGGTGAGGGAGGTGAGGAGAAGTGGGTGGCTCAGGATACGATTGCATTCAAACTTTCTAAACCCCATCGATAAATATGTCACCAATCCACAGCTGAGAGCAGAACATGGTTTCCAGCGAATGTTTCAGAAGAAGGTGTAATGGCACTTACTTCAAAGGTGAATTCAGACGTAAGACTTTCTCCTTTCTCCCAATACTCAACCTTTAACAGTATTAAATTCGTAGTTCTGCGTATTAAGACTTCAGATTCAAGGTAAGTCCAATGTCGTTATAACCATGGTTTTGCCTTATTATAGGCAACACTTCTCGCGTTTAAGTTTATCTAATGAGTGTCGTTGATTTTCCTATTGACCTACTCTGTGCGCAGCGAGAATGATTCTCAGCTTGAAAGTTATAGATAGAAACATTGTAAAACACGCAGCTTTCTCTTTCGCAAGCTTTTGTTTAGCCTGGTCATCGTTTCAGTATCATTACGTATGTACAGCGCGAAGGTTTTATGTGTGATCTGTTAGGCATAGCGCGCTGGGTATGCAATACAATCAATGGAGCGGACTGCTTTGCCAACTGCTGGGCACCATTATTTACACTTGCGCCATCATAACCATAACCCACTAAACATGAATGGATGTCTGACTAATATGACTTTATAGTATCTCAAAATTAATAAGCTATGACAATTACTATGCATCTAATCCGTCTGCGGGTTTGAAATCCAGGAAGCGTGAACTTTCTTGTTGACAAAAATCGTATGACAAAAGGTAGTTCCTTCAGGGCTTCTCATTTGAGGCGATCGATCGATCGATCTCCTTGGTCGATCGCCTAGCAAAGGTCTGGTGGATCGGTAAATCGATCGCGCAAATCGAGGGCGATCGATTTACTCCAAGAGGAAACTGGAGCCATTATTTTATTTACCTAATTTACATTACTTTAATTTTTGCTTACTTGCGGCGTCAGTGAATGCGTTCGGAACGCAGCGTTTCGTGACCTAATGACTGCTGAGTGGTCGCTCCATTTTCGTACAGTATGATTGGTCATAACAGCACGGTGGACACCTTCCGCGTAACGTCATTTGTAAGTTCGTAACGTCACTAATTTCGGAAATTATTGAAAGCAACAATGGCGACGACGGTGACGAAGTGGAATAATAATGTACAGTTTAGCCTGGGACTATTATTACTGAAAGCTTCTGTCATGGAAATTAGTTGACTTGTTCGATGTTGATGTAGTCGAGATAGCCAAGTAAGCAGTAGGCAGTAGGCCCTACTAGTATAGCATGTTAAAACTTATTACAACTATGAATGATGCGGGACGGATAACAAGCCACGGCGCTCGTTTTCGGTTGCTGTCCCTAGGACTGGAATGAGCTCCCTGTTGGCTGTTGCGCTCCGCCTAGTGAATAGAGTTCACACGGTCACACCATAATTCTTTATAACTTAACGACTGTCTTATTTTGCCGTGGCTGGACTAGGAGCGCTTCTGAGTCGATCACCTTGAAGGGGCGATATATATGAAAACTAATTAATAAAACTATCAATAGTGATAATAACGGGACTGAATTGAGATAGGCCTACTAAATAATTATTAGTCTCTATAATATACAGCTATACGTACTATAATTTATAATATGCAGCTATACGAATAGAATACACAAAATACGCTGTAGGCCTACACAAAAGCTCTCGAGGTCGATCGCGCACCCATCGCCTACGCAATTCAGCGCGATCGATTTTCAGATCGCCTTCTATTTTCAAATGAGAAGCTCTGAGTTCCTTGTGTCTAATATCTTTTATCCCCTAAAACATTAGAACAAGATGACGCAGCGCTTACTTCCAAAGTGAAGACGTTAAAGTTTCTTTTACGAAGATTCCACTGTTAACCGCATCCAAAATGTTCTGCGTGTTCAAGATAGATATATTGTGTATTGTATTTGAACACTTGTTATAGCGCCTCTACCAGATTTCCCATTCAGACGCGCTCCCGACTACTGTGCGGACGCTGAATCGGAGTTTCACGCCGAAGCGCATGAGCAATTGCGAGTGAAGGACTTGCCCAGGGTCCCTACGCGGCGACTTTGAGGTGGATTCGAACCCGCAACCCTCCAGCTGCAAGGCACCGAACATACCCCTACACCACCGCGCCCCAGTTGTATTGTGTTGTATTATATTGTATTGAATTGTATTGTATTGTATAAGCGTGGTGTTGCTTAAAAAGCAACTCTTCCGGCATGTTAGTTTCGACCAATGATTGGCGTTGACTTACCTGGGCAGCCAGAACGCCTATGAATTTGAAAGTTATACATAGAGCATTGGGAAAGGGTTTATCTTTTCCAAAACGTCTATTCACCGTTGTCATTGTTATATTGGTTTTATGTTTGGCACGGTGTTCTGTTGGGTATAAAGCGCTCGTCGACAAACGGCAACGCAATGATTCGATCCTGCTGTCTGGATTTCGTAGAAAGACTTTCTGCAAATTCTTCGCTTGTCTCCTTTGTCTTCGTGTATCTGACTATGTCTCTGCTTCTCTGACTGTAGCTCTGTGTGTCTCTGTATTTGTCTCTCTCTCTCTCTCTCTTTGTCTCCGTCTACTTCTGTCTGTCTGTTCAAAGTTTTTATATGTTTGTCTTTATCTCACCCTCTGTCTCTCTGTCTCTGTCTATGCCTGTCGTTCTGTCTGTCTATCTTTCTCTAACTGTCTGTCTTGTTTTCTCGATTGATGCTGACCAACAAATGTTACATTAACAACGCAATTAAGAGACAATCACTGCCGGATGTCGGTTTCTGTTTATTTTCTCCATCTAGTAACTTTAGAAAGTAGTTGGTTAAAAGTTTTTAAACTATTTAAACTTTTTCTGAGAATATTTTATTCAATCAATCAATGAGCCCTTTTTGGACTCAACAACGACAGAAACCTTACAGAAAAGAATAAAACTCAGTAAAGATACAGACATTTCAAAGTTAATCAGCTGATGTCGTCAACAGGACAACCCTAAAGAATAAACAACTCCGCTAATGCAGGGTGTCCCTTTTTCCATTATTACAGTTACATAGTATGGCTAAACGTAATCGCAATCGTAATCGAGTAATTTTATAGCGCCACTCAAGAACAGAAGCGCTCCCGATTAACATTGTTAGGACTATACCATAGCCAAACAATTGAAGCAACAGAAAAACATTGCAATAGAAATTTGTTAATTTTTTTAACATCCGCAGTTGTAACATAAGCAATCTTAAAGTACAGCAATCAATCAAGTCTTATTATTTTTATGTGTTCAGTAGATAATAGATAATGTCTCAGTTCAGCTATTAAGAAAACTGAGACATTAAAATGAGAGAAAAGCATTTTAAATAGGGCCTACAGAATAAAATGTTGACCTGCAGTTCAGAAATGGAGCTACTACTTTGAAATAGTATTTGCAAATCACTGGCAACAACGCTGCCCCACTCACAAGTCTAGTAGGTGCGGACATAGACGACTCCGAAATTGGCTTTTATACAGCCATCATTTCCCTGTACCTGGTTCACACAGAACGGGTGCTCTACGTGTTCACTGATCAGCTTCTTTTCAAGAGCACATACGTTGACCTGCATGATGAGAAGCGTGTAGTGTACTGTGGGCGCGAGATATCCAATTGCCCTGTCTGCATGGTGTCCTCCGCTGTCGCGGTTGCGTATTGCGTCGATCGCATGACTGCCGTGCTGTCCTGCGGCGCCTATGTAGAAACGCCGGTGATTTCTTTTAGCCGAGGCTATGATATCACTGAGTCCTTCCCTCGACGTTAGAACATACATCGCCATCTGATGGGTGGTTTCTGCAAGTATAGATCATCGCTTTGCAATGTAGTCATAATCGAGATCGTAATCTGTAGAATTCGAAAGCGCCCAAACAACGAAGTCGATGGAACCAGCTTATACACAGGCGCTTAGTAAAAACATGAGCGATAGGCAGAGGGTTGAAAATCGGTTCCAAAGGGTCTGATAGGAAGCCAGTTAGACGACTTGGATGTATGGTTTTAAAATTGAAGCGGCTAGGGTAAGAGTAAAGTTAATGGCTCAGGGTATGATTGCAGTCATCATTGCACTCAACACCGAAGTCTCACCTCTTCAAGAATTCTTATCCTGACTCACCTGATCCATCACCTTCCAATTCTCGACCTAAACGACACCCGCCTTCACAGCTCCTCTGACCCTCTGGCAACCGGACTCCGAACTCCTCTGACGAGGTTTTAGTTTAGTTCGTGGCTAGTTGGTCTGTTCGTGTTGTGATGTGATGCAATGCGATGTAATGGAAATGCAATGTAATTCAATGGATTAAAAGTGCAACCGACTGACTCTGTTACCAATCAGTATACATGTGTAATGTGGTACAGGCCTAAGCTGGAAAAATAAGGGCCAGTCCTACCGTACTCCTACGATGTATTGAACCGTGTCCAGGACTCCAGGCCCGTGAGCATCGTCCATTGCCGGCTCAAAGGCCTTGGAAAAGAGGAAATGAGCGCATACCTCTAAGTCCCATTAAGGGACACGGGAATTTATCTATAGAGTTCATCGCATTCTATTAGTTGAAATATGCTCAATATGCATTTCTAAGAGTGATGCTCTAACGTTATGGCAAATTTTTATAGATCCAGTCCTTATATAAACTTCTTGATCAGACAGTGAAGGTTCACTGCATTCATGCTTTAGAAACACCATTGCTAAAATAAAACCAATCTATACAACTAAAGTCACCTTAGCTTAAAACTGTGAGCAGAACATGGTGTTCAGCGAATTTTCTAGAACAAGATGTAGTAACTCTTACTTCAAAGGTCAATTTAGACGTCAGAATTTCTCCTTTTTCCGAATACTGAAGTTCGTAGTTCTGCGTATTTAGACTTCAGATTCACGGTAAGTCCAACGCCGTTATAACCTTCGTTTTGCTTAGTAAGCAACGCTTCCCGCGTTTAAGGTGAATCAATGATTGTCGTCGATTTACCTGTTGGTCTACTCTGCGTGCCACCAGAATGACTCTCAACCTGGAAGTTACAGAAAAAAATATTGAAAAATGCCTAAGCTGTGAAAGAGCAGTGTTTCAGTTTTGATTGAAAGATGTGTGTAGAGAGATAGCAAAAGGTTTGGTTTTGGTGAGTTCGTGCCTAGTTGGTCTGTTCGTGCAATATATATGATGTGATGCAATGCGATGCAATATATATTTCAATTCAGTACAAAAGCAACTGACCAACTTGCACCTTCAAACTCACACATCCTTTACGTTCTCGGTAACCACTTTATAATCAACTGCATAGTTGGTCTATAAGTCTCTGATCATGCTGTTGCGAGTTCGACTCAGTGTAACGACCATGTTTAGGTTGTTTAGTACACGTACCTCTGTCACCAAGCTGTGTATTATTTGGTACTGGTCTAAGGTCGAAAGTGAACGACAAGTAGGCCTACTGCGATGTTCAGGACCGCGAGATTCGTCCATTTCCGGATCGTACCACTAAGAGATACGAGAACTTTTCTTGCTCAGTGTTTAAATATGCTCAATGTGCATTTCTAAGAGCCACGTTCTAAAGTTAGGGCAACATTTTAAAGGTGCGGAAGTCAATTTTAAAAAGGTGGTAGAAAGTTAAAAATGTAAAGAAAACAGCTTTGCTCCACTCTCGACTCCACAAATAAAATTCTTGATCCGGCAGTGAACCCTCATGTATTCAAACTTTCGACACGCCATCGTTAACATAGCACCAACCCACAACTGACTTTGCCTTGGCTTATAACTCTGAGCAGAATATGGTGTCCAGTTAACTTTCCAGAATAAGGTGCAATAACACTTACTTCAAAGTTCACCTTTCAGGTGTCCGAATGTCTCCTTTCTCCGAAAGCTCAACTTTTAGCCGTATTAAGTTCGTAGTTCTGCCTTATTAAGACGTAATAACCGTGGGTTTGCTTCATAAGCAGCATTTCACACGTTTTAGTTTTAACCAATGATTGGCGTCGATTTACCTGCTGATCCAATCTGTGTGCAGCGAGAATTACCATCAGCCTGAAAGTTATATATAGAAAGAGTGGAAATCACGCAATTTTCTCTGTCACAAGTGTTTGATTAGCCTGGTCATCATGCGAATATCATTGCATTTGCGCAGTGCGGGGGTTTTGTGTGTGATCTGTCAGGCATGACGCGCTGGGTATACAATATGACCAATGACTGCCCTACCAACTGATTACACCGCTCATTATACATGCACCATAATAATCTTGACCCACAAAACTGCTGGGCAAGAGCCGATGTCTAACTTATAATTATTACTCTAAAGTATCTCAAATAAGCCATGACAATTAGGCCTACTGCGCGTCTAATCCGCTGGCAGGTTTGAAATCTTGTTAAAAAAATCGTATAAAAACTCCCTGCAAATTGTTCGCTTATATCGTGCCTCATATATATAGATTTACTCGTAATAAGTGCAAACAGTAATTATATTAAATGAAAATTAAATTAAATTCGATCATCGTGCCCATAGTCTGATTAATGAAATGGGATGATTTGTTGTTGGCCACTTGGCCTGACTTCCTTACAACGCACTTAATGCAGACGTAGGCTACATGTGACACGGTGTGAGCGCTGAGGAGGCCGTAAATATCTACTCTATTCTAGTAACTTATATAGCGCCGTTATAAATGCAGCGCCTCTGAGTAGGTTATCTTGGAGGGGCGCTATATATAAATAAAATTCTCTGAATGAATAAAGCATCAATCAATGTTCGCTTCAATTGAAATTGCTGTACATTAGAGAAGTCAGGTCGAAATCCGATAATTCACATGAAACCAGGGTTGAAGTTACATAAGATATGCAAGCTGAAACAGGTGAGTTTTAAGTCTGTTGCTCTAAATGATAAAAAAGTGGCAACGCACTAAACAGTGGACAGTGAATTCCAAAGTCCCTTCCCAGGCATCGAGGACACCAAAGAGCCCAACACTACTTTAGGTGATGGACAGCAAGTCCATGGCTCTCCGTTGATTATTATACCAGTAATACACTTTAATATTCTACCATTAATAAGATTATATTTTGAAAGAACGGCAGATGTAGCCTATGCGCTTCTGCTTTAAGGTAAAACTCTCAGATCCTACAGTGGAATGTAGGACTGGCGCACATTTCCAGTTTTTCAGACTATATGCTAAGCCGTTAGGGGACCTGGTTCAAGGTCATGGACACGATTTAAGGTCATAGTAAAAATTCCCTTTATGACTAGTTTCAGCCTGTAATAAATTCTTCTTATTGGCGATGGAGATGGACCCTTAACTGCGAATGAACAACTTGCCTTGGTAGTTACATGGAGTCCAAATCAGCAGAATCGCACGTGTAATCGTTGGATTACAGACCAGGCTGCTACCGAATAGAAAACCAAGGCCAAGGCCCAATGCATTTAGATTTTTTATGTCATGGACTCTGGACTTCCCACGAACAGTTTCGCTTTCTGTCACGCAAAATTGGAAGGACATGATCAGAGAAGCACTGAAACTTCTTTTACCATGTTTTAGTTTAATTAATTAGCTTACATTCCATTAACTAATGATCGTTTTAAATAATAAATTCATTAATTTTTGAATAAATGGTCTTAACGTTGGTTAATTCGTGTTTTCAATTAATTCCTTCACATGGAATGAATGACTGTTTAAAATTAACAATTAACAATGAATAATGCTTTAATTAACACTGAATAATTAATTAATAACTGATCAATGTTTTAGTTTGGTTTTACAGATAGGTGGTTCCTCAGCACCGGTGCATACTGTTACCTTTGACTCCATACAGCATTCACTTGCAACTCTATTAAAATGCACTTGTTTAGATTATTTAGCTAGTCATAGGTGCAGCGTTTATGAAGTTAAGGCAATAATTACATTAAGCATATTGACATAGTTCATACATAAGTAAATATCTTAATTGATCATTAACGTTGCATAAATGGTAGCTTGAAGTAATGAATCAATGAATCAATCAACCAATTAGCATTAAACGAATGAAAAAATAAATGTTTTATTGATTACAAAAAATAATTAGCATAGAATTAAAGAATGAATGAGCGTTGAGACGTATTCCACCTCTACAGAATAAAAATTATGTGGAAGAAGTGTTAATCTAACAAAGATTTAGCATAATTTAAGACTTTTCCTAACATTAGTGTTATCCTTCAACGCTGAACATTTGCTTCGAAATGTACGATTCGATGATAACTGCAGATACTTCCAAAATCTCGTTGTTTAGCGACCTTTTAGGGCAGGAAAAGACTTAAATTAGCGACTGAGCATATCTTTGGTTGATCTACTATCGTTTATATACACGTAAATAAACAATCCCTTGCTCAGTGTCTTTGTCTCGAAAACACTCCTCTTCTTCCGACTTGACGTTAATACACAAACGATTTCGCCGGTAATTAGCCATTAGCTGACTTTCTAAAGCGCAAGCATCCTTTGCTATGAGTAGCCGAGTGTAGAAGACCTTTGCGAGTCTCAGTTTGTATTCGTTCTTTGCTTTTATGTCGGCGTGATGGCTACTTGTCTGGCTCCAGTTTCCATCATGATTAAGAATGCGTCCTTCACGTATATACAGAGACTCCAAGGCTGTTCCGTTCTCTCTTAGCCTAGCCATTCCGATATAGAAGTATTGCCTTGATGTTATCGCAGACCTGATTTCTTCTTCCAAACCCGTCTCGTTTATTTCTTTAGGTTCAAAGTCTATGGTCACCGTGCCTCCGACAGCCATTGCAGAGTTCCACGATTTGAAATTTAAAAGTAAAACTTCTTACAAATTTGTAGAGTCAAATATGGAATAGAATCACTGAAGCAAAAACCGATTTCCTAATGGATTTTGGCGTGTGCAGGCTTTTCAAACTAGAACGACAATATCCCAGTTAGAGGCATATAAAGGCCACGAGAGATTAAAGTTCAAGGTGCTTTTGCTGGGACTAGCCTGATATAGTTCGGCAGCACACCGATCGACTTCATGGAGCTTTGTGTTACAGTTCCAAGTCAACCGGGTCCGCGGTTGTTACGCTCTGCTGCTAATGGAGATATGCTGATGTCGCACTTCCGTAGGCCTTTATCAACTCGAGTTCTTGATGCTTTCTCATATCTTGGACTTCCTCTGCAACAGGTCGCTCTACGTCAGCCTAAAAGATGCCAGATTTCGTTAAGAACGACAGTTAATTCGCATGCGAATGACACTACAATATAATTATGGAAAGTAGGCAGACTTAAGTGACTGGAATGCTTAACGACAACAGGCATAAATACAGCATAAAAATTAAAAAGAAGATNAATAATAATAATAATAATAATAATAATAATAATAATAATAATAATAATAATAATAATAATAATAATAATAATAATAATAATAATAATAATAATAATAATAATAATAATAATAATAATAATAATAATAAATAATAATAACGATGGGGCCTATGGACCACGAAGGCCTGGCCTTCATCTTGGAACTCGGCCGACGATTGACAAGAACAACGGAAGATCTTCAAGAAACTTTCTTCCTGTTCCAAAAGATTTCAAGCTTACAATCCAGCGGTTTAACGCTATCGCGTGCTTGGGTTCGATGAGGCCCTAGAACCTTTATTTTAAGAACCATGATTTTAAGAACTCTGATTTTATAATAATAATAATAATAATAATAATAATAATAATAATAATAATAATAATAATAATAATAATAATAATAATAATAATAATAAGACGATTTGTATAGCGCCGTAGCTCAGCCGAGGCCGAAGGAAAGGGCGCTGTATATGAGTTTAGCTCATGCCTTCATTCCCTAGGTGGCAGCAAACGTACAATCGGATTGCGCCTTGCATGGCTGAAACTTTATTGATTTATGTCTTCTGTAATTGTAGGCCCCTATTCTTGTGAATTATTTAATCGTCATAACATGTGCATGTACCGCGCAGTGCGTTTGTCAGGCGCTTCAGTAAAGAATAAATGTTATATTATTATCATCGCTTTGTAATGAAGCCTAGACGTAATCGTAATCGTAATCATGATATTTCTACAGCGCCCAAAAGCGAAGTCGTGGGAACTAGCTTATTTGCAGGCGCTTAGTCGAAACGCAATCGATAGGCAGAAGGGTAAAAATCGGTTCCAGGTCAAGATCCAGGCAGGCAGCAGTCAGACGACTACGATGTATTTAGAGTTGAAGCGACGAGGTAGGTGAGAGGAAGTGGATGGCTCAGGACACGATTGCATTCAAACTATCGACACGCCATCGATAAACATAACCAATCCACAGCTGGCGTTACCTACACTGTAAGCTTATAGCTGAGAGCAGAATATGGTGACCAGTGAATTTTTCAGAACCAGATCTAATGGAACTTACTTCAAATGTGAATTCAGACGTAAGAATTTCTCCTTTCTCCCAATATTCAACCTTTAACAGTATTAAATTCGTAGTTCTGCGTATTAAGACTTCAGATTCAAGGTAAGTCCAATGTCGTTCTAACCGTGGTTTTACCTTATAAGCAACACTTCTCGCGTATAGCTTAACTAATGATTGGCGCTTATTTACCTGTTGACCTACTCTATGCGCAGCGAGAGATTCTCATCTTGAAAGTTGTAGATAGAAACATTGTAAAACACGCAGCTTTCTCTTTCGCAAGCGTTTTTTTTTAGCCTGATCATCGTTTCAATGGTATGCGGACAATTCATCCCCGGACGATTCATCCCGGACGATTCATCCCCGGACTATTGATCCCCGGACGATTCATCCTGGACCATTCATCCTGGACCATTCATCCTGGACCATTCATCCTGGACCATTCATCCTGGACCATTCATCCTGGACCATTCATCTCTGGACCATTCATCCTGAACCATTCATCCCGGACCATTCATCCTGGACGATTCATCCTGGACCATTCATCCCTGACCATTCAATCAAATGAAATAGAAATTACGATATAAAGTAAAGCAACGGAAAGAATTGAAATTAATGAAGAAGCATCTATTTGAAATTTATCAGCAGTAGTAGGTGTAGAGGTCCTGATGGTGTAGGGAAGGGACTAGTTCACTGAAAAGCGAAGAATTTACTGTAACAGTTAATGACTGTGAAGTTATAGTACTATCGGTCTTGTTACATTTCTGTAACAGAAATATCCTTGTATTAATACACATTATCAAATGAAATAAAACAAATGTTGCATTTCAATAATTTCTATTATTTTATTTAACTTTAAGTTGTGACAAAGTTTTACTCCAGCATTCCATAAACAGAGAACAGTGGTGCCGCACTCTGAGAACGATTTTGACCAATGAATTCAGCAATGTCAAAGCAACCATCTTTTTCCAGAGTCCAAAGGTGTTGTTCCTCATAGTTATGGGCAAAAAGACAATTCTCCCCACGATGACATGTATTCGGCTTCCAAAACTCATAATGTCGACAAAGCACATAGCCACCACGAAAGTCACGATGATTTATTTTACTAATTGGTTTACAACTAAGTTTCGATTTATTAATAATAAGATGTAGTTACAGTAGTAACAGTTTTAATTGTGCGACAAATGCGCAATTGCACGAAGGTACAATAACACATTTGTTTCTCCGTATCCAACTAAGTATTGGTTACTTCATGATTTCTGTCGTATTTATACCGGAAATACCACACGAGTTCTATTTTCTTATGAATTCTACGAGTGTGGAATCCACGAGTACAATTCATTTGAAAATAGAACGAGTTTGGTACTTAATGTACTAAAACGAAAAAATCATGAAGTAACCTATTTATACCATGACCATACCATGAAAGGTGCGTTAAAGCTTCATAATTCACTTACTAACCACAATCATAGAATACTGTCCAGGATGAATCGTCCGGGATGAATCGTCCGGGATGAATGGTCCAGGATGAATCGTCCAGGATGAATCGTCCAGGATGAACAGTCCGGGGATGAATGGTCCAGGATGAATCGTCCGGGGATGAATTGTCCGGGGATGAATCGTCCGGGGATGAATTGTCCGGGGATGAATCGTCCAGGATGAATCGTCCGGGGATGAATTCTCCGGGGATGAATAGTCACCAAACCGTTTCAATATCATTACGCATGTACTAGCGCGAAGGTTTTATGTGTGATCTGTTAGGCGTAGCGCGCTGAGTATGCAAAACTATCAATGGAGCTGACTGCCTACCAACTGCTGGGCACCATTATTTACACTTGCGCCATCATAACCATAACTCACTAAAATGAATGGATGGCTGACTAATTATGACTTTATGGTATCTCAAATAAGCCATGACAATTACTGTGCATCAAATTCGTCTGCAGGTTTGACATCTAGGAAGCGTGAATTTTCTTGTTGACAAAAATCATATGACAAAAGATAGTTCCTTGTGTCTTATATCTTTTATCCCATAAAATTTTAGAAAAAGATGACGTGAAGAGATTAAAATTTTTTTTATGAAGATTCCTCAGTTAGCCGCATCCAAAATGTTCTGCGTGTTCAAGGTAGATAGGCCTATAACGCCGTAATTAGCGAGGTGTTGCTTAAAAAGAAACTCTTCCGGCGTTTTAGTTTCAACCAATGATTGGTGTTGACTTACATGGGTAGCCAAAACGCCCATGAGTTTGAAAGTTATAAGCTTACATAGAGCATTGGGAAAGGTTTCATCTTTTCCGAAACGCCTATTTACCGTTGTCATTGTTATATTGGTTTTATGTATGGCACGGTGTTCTGTTGGGTATAAAGCGCTTGTCGACAAACGGCAACTCAATGATTCAATCCTGCTGTCTGGACTCCGTAGAAAGACTTTCTGCAAATTGTTCGCTTGTCTCATGCCTCAGATACAGATTTACTCGTTATTAGTGCAGAAAGTAATTTAAGTAAAAGAATAATTAAATTAGATCATCGTGCTCCTTATCTGATTGCCCTGAACTGCATTATTTGGTTGCTTGGCCTGACTTTTCTACAAAGCACTTAAAGCAGACGTAGGCCTACATGTGGTCGCTGTTTCAGGTCATTTATAAGTAATCTATTCCAGTTACTTCTATTATTATTGCGTTAACGTAATAACCATAACATAAAAATAATAACAACAACAACAACACAATAATAATAATCTTTATTAATTGAATCTGACATGTGGCCATTTATATAGCGCCTTACTAGAACCTCACGAAGGTGTGAGTGATCAGTTTAATCAGCGTTGTTAAACGTCCACCCAGGATTTAGATCTAATCAGTAAATTATGAAAAAAAGAAACAGTCACACTTCTTTGGTAACATAATACATTATTTGGATCGTTTGGATCAGTAATAATTAATTTAATCCAGTTTGCATTTTCTAAAGTAGCGCATCATAAGAAGCGACTAAACTAGAAACATACAAACTATTATTAAAAACCTGCTTGAAAGCTCTTTCCATTGATCTCACATAAAATAACCAACTGTAACAGTTCCTTTGTCTTCGCGTCTCTGACTCTGTCTCTGCTTCTCTGACTGTAGCTCTGTATGTCTCTGTGTTTGTCTCTCTCTTTGTCTCCGTCAACTTATGTCTCTGTGTTCAAAGTTTTCCAGGTTTGTCTTTATCTCACCCTATGTCTCTCTGTCTCTGTCTATGTCCTTCTGTCTGTCTGTCTATCTTTCTCTAACTGTCTGTCTTGTTTTCTCTATTGATGCTGACCAACAAATGATACATCAACAACGCAATTAAGAGACAATCACTGCCGGATGTCGGTTTCTGTTTATTTTCTCCATCTAGAAACTTTAGAAAGTAGTTGGTTAACATTATTTTTGAACAATTTAAAGTTTTTCTGAGAATAATTATTTTATTCAATCAATCAATGAGCCGTTTATTGACTCAACAGCAACAGAAACCTTACAGAAAAGAATCAAACTCAATAAAGATACAGACATTGAAAAGTTAATCTGTTGATGTCGTCAACAGGACAACCCTAAACTGATAAACAAATCCGCTAAAGCAGGGCTGTTCCTTTTTCCATTATTACAGTTACAGATGGCTAAACGTAGGCCTAATCGTAATCGTAATCAAGTAGGCCTAATTTTATAGCGCCACTCAAGAAGAGAAGCGCTCCCGGTTGACATTGTTAGGACTATAGGCTACCATAGCCAAACAACTGAAGCAACAGAACATAGAAAAATAAAAATGCAATAGAGAAATTAAAAAAATTATGACATTCGCAGTTGTAACATAAACAATCTTAACCCTTTGGAGGTGAGGTGAAGCATTGTAACGTTTCAGGTGAGGTTGGGTCTGACATACCCCAATACATATAATTACTTGCAAGTCGCAATATCAACTATAATATAAATTGTGAGCTAAACTACAGTTATGTAACCAATTGTCCGCTAAACTGGTGATTTTCCGGAACAAATAACAGTTTTCAATCATAATTAATTGATATGGCCAGCGTGGTGGCGCTCAAAATCAAGCGGCCCTTTGCAATGGCATCTTCGTGGCCCTCAAAACATGTAACATTTTGGGAACACGTGACAATGTCGTGACATAATACCCGTAATAATGGATCAATTTTGCATCGATGCAACACTATATGCAGTAATATCTTATAATCGCACATTTTTCGGCACTGTGCCGTTACTTTTTTAAATTCCTTAAAATCAATATGTATACGAAAAATTAAAATTTCACTTTAATAAGCAAGAAATAAAAAAAATGGCGTCCAAAAGTACCTGAAAGTGTCCTAAAGTGTCCGTATTTCACATTCACTAAGGTAGACAAAAATAATCCAAGCTGGTTCTACGTTTTCCGTAGAAAAAGCAGCGTAGAATAGCCTTGGGGTGTATCATACCCCACCTCACCTCCAAAGGGTTAAAGTACCCGGTACCAGGCTTGGACTGGGCCGGCGGGACACCGGGAGATTCCCGGTGGGCCGGTAGGTCGGCGCCCAGAATAGAAAAAATACGATTTAAAAATATTATGATATTAATTTTTAGTTCTACTTCTTAATTCTAGTTTAATTATAATAGTTTAATTATAATGTCCCATACAAAGCGAAATCTCTTCTGGAATCTTTGACAAGTTTTGAATGTATTTTGACAGCTCAATTGTTTTTGAAAGTACTTACTTGTACAAACCGCTTCGTTATCTCAATACTTGCAAACAAACGGCATGGACATCGTACGAGCCTATAGATAAGATGGTTCAAGATACTATCAACGAATTAAGCCACACACATCGAAGTGTTGCTCTCATTTTTGAAGCAGCTGAACATTTTCAGAACTTACTAACAGTGATATATATATAAAAGAAATATCGACATTCATGTTAAGACTGCTTTGAAACAGAAAAGAATTGGATGAATAAAGAAATTGCCAGGAGAATCTACTATAAAGACCAGCCTATCGAAAATTAGAAAGATAAATTTCGAGTAAACGTTCACACGTGGTAATGGATCAAGTTATTAGTAGGGTTTGAAATAGAGATTTTCTGAGCACAACAATCTTTATGCTGATTTGTCTTGTTAAGAACCAAACAATTTTGCAGAATTTTCTATAAGGATTCCCATTGATAGACTACAGCACCTGAGTGAGTTGTCCAGAAGATTTATTGGCAGTGTAACAAAGGAGCAGCTGGAAATGGAAATAGCCTATTGGACGTTGCAAAAAATGGGAGTTTCAAACTACCCTTGAAGATAACTATAATATGCTATTTGACACTGAAATAAGAGACATAGAAAGTGAAACCGTCCTAACAGCAGAAAACAGCAACAGCACCACAAGTAAAAGCAACTCTTGCAGAAACTTATTGTTTGCTATTAGCCTATGTGTTTGTTCTCTTAAATTCAATCCGCAAAGTCTTCCTTATTCAAATTTGATTTTGGCTTACAAATTCATGTTGACATTATCCTCATCACAAGTTTCCTGTGAGAGGTCATTCTTGAAATTGAAATAGGCCTACATTTTGAACATAGTAAGAAATTTGCTAAGTCAGTCAAGTTTAGAGTCATTCAGTCTGATGGCTTGTGAAAAGGACCTTCTCAGAATTAGAACCCTAATAATGATGACATCGTTGGCGCTAACCAGTGATACGATGAAAAAACTGCTTGTGTGATTGCGAAGCTAGCTGTGTCTACTAATTCTATCATGATGTTAAGCTTTTGAAATAAACCAAACTGTGCAACAGTTGGTTCAAAACATAATTACAAATTTATGACAGATCAAAAATTAAAAAGTATGTGCTGACTTTGTTAATCTTTTAATACATTCATACTTAACATTTTGTTATTATCACTTAACACTTAATATTTATATGTAACATTTAACAATATTTATGCTGTTTGACCGATTAATGACTAAAAAGTTCTTCATTTTAGGTTAAATGTTACAAAAAACATTGGTGGGCGGGACACCATTCAGACCCCTGTATACCGGATTAATTTAATCCTAAAAGGTTTCACGCCTTCAGGGTTCATTATTGTGGGCCGCCCAGGACCAAATTTCCCGGGCCGCTTCCGCAAGCCAGTCCAACCCTGCCCGGTACAACAATCAATCAAGTCTTATTATTTTATGTGTTCAGTAGATAATAGATATTGTCTCAGTTCAGCTTAAAAGAAGAAGACTGAAACATTAAAATGAGAGAAAAGCATTTTAAAGTACAGAATAAAATGCTAATTTGCATTTTCGAAATGGAACTAATACTTTCAATTATTGTCATGCAAATCACTGACAACAACGTTGCCCTACTCTTAACAGTAGTAGATACGGACATAGACGATTCCCCGATCGGCTCTTATACACCCATCACATCCCTGTATCTTGTTCACACAGAATGGATGTCCTCTGTGTTCACTGATCAACTTCGCTTCAAGAGTGCAAACGCTTTTCTGCATCATCACTCGTGTGTAGTAGACTCTGGGTGCGGGATATCCCACTGCCTGGTCAGCATGGTGTCCTCCGCTGTCGCGGTTGCGTATTGCGTCGACCGCATGAAGGCCATGCTGTCCCGCGGCGCCTGAATAGAAATGCTGATTATTGCTTTTAGCCGCTTCTATGATATTATTCAGCCCTTGCCTCGACGTTAGAACATACTGCGTCATCTGATGGGTGGTTTCTGCAATGAATCATCGCTTTGTAATGCAGTCTTAATCGAAATCGTAATCTGTAGATTTCTAAAGCGCCCCAAAAAACGAAGTCGATGGAACCAGCATGTTCACAGGCGCTTAGTCAAGAAATAATCGATAGGCAGAGGGGTAAAATCAGTTCCAGGTCAAGATCCAAAGGGGACTGAGAGGCAGACAGTTAGACGACTATGATGCATGGTGTTTCATTCATTCATTCATTCATTCTGGAAATTTATATAGCGCCCCTTCAAGAAATCTACTCAGAGGCGCTCCCAGCCCAGCCACGGCAAAAGTAAAAAAGAAAAAGCAAATGAGTTTAGAGTTGAAGGGGCGAGGAGGTAAGGGTAGAGTGGATGGCTCAGGATATGAATGCAGTCATCATTGCACTCAATATTGAAGTCTTATACCTCCTAAAGAATTCTTATCCCGACTCATCTGACCCTCCACCGTCCAATTCTCGACATAAATGACACCCGCCTTCACAGCTCCTCTGCTCCTATAGACCCTCTGGCAACTGGACTCGGACCTCCTTCTGACTACCTTTTGGACAACCCCTCTGACTCGATGGAGCGGTCGTGAATGAGCTGGTGCCCTGCGCTTGGCTTCGAGTGGCGCTTTAGGAGGTTGGAGTTTACGAGTACATTTTGCTATTACGTTTCCGATTACGATGTGGATGCGCAGTGTTTTCAGTAATTTTCTGTGAAAGACGTGTGGACAGATAGCAAGAGGTGAGGTTTTAGTTGAGTTCGTGCCTAGTTGGTCTGTTCGTGCTGAGATGTGATGCAATGCGATGCAATAAAATGCAAATGTAATTAAAAGCATTAAAAATGCAACCGACTGACTCTGTTACCAAGCAGTGTATAATGTGGTACTGGTCTACCCTGCAAAGTTAAGGGCCAGTCCTACGATGTACTGACCCGTGTCCAGGACCGTGAGATTCGTCCATTGCCGGTATCACGAAATAGAGTAGGCCTATCCGTCCTAAGACTATCCGGGGGGATGCATGAATTTATCCCCCGGATGGAATAAACCAGTTTAGAGTATCCGTGGGATAAACCATTCTATCCCCCATCGCCATACGCATCACAATAGCCTCGGCGAAAATCCAGTGAAAGATGTGTGTAGAGAGATAGCAAAATCACCAAAAACGAAGTAAATTGATTTCCGGTCGACTTACAAACTAAGATACGCAATTTAAAAATGTTGTGTGTACAATAAATCCAAACAGTACGACTGAATACACTTAGAAAGCGCCAAAAATGCAAATTAAACCGAATTTTCCATTTCGCTAAGGGGGATACTCACGTATGGGGGATACTCTATTTCGTGACACCGGCTTAAAGGCCTTGGAAGAGGAAATGAGCGCATGCCCCTAAGTCCCATGACTGGACACGGGAACGTTTCTAGTTCAGTGCATTCTGTAGTTGAAATAATTATGTTCAATATGCATTTCTAAGAGACACGTTCTAACGTTAAGGCAACATTTTAGAGGTGCGAAAGTCAATAAAAAAAGGTGGTAGAAAGTTTAAAAAAATGTAAAGAAAACAGCTTTGCTTCACTTTCCACTCCTCATATAAAATTCCTGATCCAGCAGTGAACCTCATGTAGACCTATTCAAACTTTCGACACGCCATCGTTAAAATATCACCAACCTACAACTGACGTTGCCTTAGCTTGTAACTCTGAGCAGAATACGGTGTCCACTTTCTAGAATATGGTGTAATAACACTTACTTCAAAGGTGAATTCAGGTGTCCTAATGTCTTCTTTCTCCGAATACTCAACTTTTAGCCGTATTAAGTTACTAGTTCTGCCTTATTAAGATTGCAAATTTCCAAGGTAAGTCCACCATCGTAATAACCGTGGGTTTGCTACATAAGCAGCACTTAATATCACGTTTTAGTTTCAACCAATGATTGGCGTCGATTTACCTGCTGATCCAATCTGTGTGCAGCGAGAATGAAAAGTTATAGATAGAAACACTGGAAATCACGCAATTTTCTCTGTCACAAGTGTTTCTTTATGTTTGGTATATCATTCATCAAGTGAATAGGCTATAATTATATCATTACGTTTGAGCAGTGGGGAGGTTTTATGTGTGATCTGTTAGGCATAGCCCGCTGGGTATACAATATAACCAATGGAGATAAAAAAAAAAGTCTTACCGATTGCTGGGCACTCCTAGTTATACCGCTCATTACACGTGTACCATAATAATCTTGACCCACTAAACTGCTGGGCATGAGCCGATGTATAACTTATATGACTCTAAAGTATCTCAAATAAGCCATGACAATTACTGCGCGTCTATTCCGCTGGGAGGTTTGAAATCTTGTTTAAAAAATCGTATAAAGACTTCCTGCAAATTGTTCGCTTATATCGTGCCTTATGTATAGATTTACTCGTAATAAGTGCAAACAGTAATTATATTAAATGAAAATTAAATTAAGTTTCGATCATCGTGCCCATAGTCTGATTAACATGAACTGTGACGATTAGTTGTTTTCCACTTGACCTGACTTTTTTACAACGCGCTTAATGCAGACGTAGGCTACACCGCTACACGTGACACGGTGTGAGCGCTGCGTAGGCCGTAAATATTTAATCTATTCTAGTAACTTATATAGAGCCGTTATAATAATACATAGAGCATCAATCAATGTTCGCTTCAATTGAAATCGTTGTCCATTAGAGAAGTCAGGTCGAATCCGATTACTCATATGAAAGTAGAAGTGAAGTTACATAAGATAGCGAGCTGAAACAGATGAGTTTTAAGTATGTTGCTTTAAAATTGTAAATGATAAAAAAAAACGGACAACGCACTAAACAGTGGACAGTGAATTCCAAAGTCCCTGCCCAGGCATCGAGGACACCAAAGAGCCCAACACTACTTTAGGTGATGGACAGCAAGACTTAGGCTCTCCGTTGATTATTATACCAGTAATTGGCCTACACTTTAATATTCTACCATTAATAAGATTATATTTTTGAAAGAACGGCAGATGTAGCCTATGTGCTTCTGCTTTAAGGCAAAACTCTTAGATCCAATAGTGGCACACATTTCCAGTTTTTCAGACTATAAGCCGTTAGGGGGCCTGGTTAAAGGTCATGGACACGATTTAAGGTCATAGTAAAAATTCCCTTTATGACTAGTTTCAGCCTGTAATAAATTCTTCTTATTGGCGACGGAGATGGACCCCTAACTGTGAAGGAACAACTTGCCTTGGTAGTTACATGGAGTCCAAATCAGCAGACTCGCACGTGTAATCGTTGGATTACAGACCAGGCTGCTACCGAATAGAAAAATCAAGGCTACGGCCCAATGCATTTAGGTTTTTTTATGTCATGGACTCTGGAATTCCCACGAGCAGTTTCGCTTTCTGCCACGCAATATTGGAAGGACATGAAAAGAGAGGCAATGAAAATTCTATATAGCCTACCGTGTTTTAGATTAATTAATTACCTTACATTCCATTAACTAATGATCGTTTTAAATAATAAATTCATTAATTTTTGAATAAATTGTCTTGACGTTCGCTAATTCGTAGTTTTAGTTAATTCCTTCACATGGAATGAATGACTGTTTAAAATTAACAACTAACACTGAATAATGTTTTAATTACATTGAATAATTCATTAATAACTGATCAATGTTTTAGTTTGTTTTTACAGATAGGTGGTGCCAGGCGGCGTGTTCCTCAGCACCGGTGCATACTGTTGCCTTTGACTCCATACAGCATTCACTTGCAACTCTATTAAAATGCACTGATTTATATTATTTAGCTAGTCATAGGTGCAGAGTTTATGAAGTTAAGGCAATAATTACACTAAGCGTATTGACATAGTTCATACATAAATAAATATCTTAACTGATCATTAAGGTTGAATAAATGGTAGCTTGAAGTAATGAATCAATGAATCAATCAACCAATTAGCATTAAACGAATGAAAAAATAAATGTTTTATCGATTACAGAAAGTAATTAGCATAGAATGAAAGAATGAATGAGCGTTAAGGCGTATTTCACCTCTACAGAATAAACATTACGTGGAAGAAGTGCTAATCTAACGAAGATCTAGCAGTGTTCAAGACGATTCCTAACTTTAGTGTTACCCTTCAACACTAAACATTTGCTTCGAAATGTACGATTCGATGATAACTACAGATGCAGATACTTCAAAATCTCGTTGTTTAGCGACCATTTTGGTCAGAAAAAGACTTAAATTAACGACTAATCATATCTTTGGTTGATCTACTATCGTTTATATACACGTAAATAAACAATCCCTTGCTCAGTGTCTTTGTCTCGAAAACACTCCTCTTCTTCCGACTTGACGTTAATACACAAACGATTTCGCCGGTAATTAGCAATTAGCTGACTTTCTAAAGCACAAGCATCCTTTGCTATGAGTAGCCGAGTGTAGAAGACCTTTGCGAGTCTCAGTTTGTATTCGTTCGTTGCTTTTATGTCGGCGTGATGGCTACTCGTCTGGCTCCAATTTCCATCCTGATTAAGAATGCGTCCTTCATGTCTATACAGAGACTCCAAGGCTGTTCCGTTCTCTTTAGCCATTCCGATATAGAAGTATTGCCTTGATGTTATCGCAGACTTGATTTCTTCTTCCAAACCCGTCTCGTTTATTTCTTTAGGTTCAAAGTCTATGGTCACGGTGCCTCCGACAGCCATTGCAGAGTTCCACGATTTGAAATTTAAAAAACAAAACTTCTTAAAATTTGTAGAGTCAAATATGGAATAGAATCACTGAAGCAAAAACCGATTTCCTAATGGATTTTGGCGTGTGCAGGCTTTTCAAACTAGAACGACAATATCCCAGTTAGAGGCATATAAAGGCCACGAGAGATTAAAGTTCAAGGTGCTTTTGCTGGGACTAGCCTGATTAGTTCGGCAGCACACCGATCGACTTCAGGGAGCCTTTGTGTTACAGTTCCCAGTCAACCGGGTCCGCGGTTGTTACGCTCTGCTGCTAATGGAGATATGCTGATGTCGCACTTCCGTAGGCCTTTATCAACTCGAGTTCTTGATGCTTTCTCATATCTTTGGACTTCCTCTGCAACAGATCGCTCTACGTCAGCCTAAAAGATGCCAGATTTCGTTAAGAACGACAGTTAATTCGCATGCGAATGACACTACTACCTATGGAAAGTAGGCAGACTTAAATGAACTGGAATGCTTAACGACTACAGGCATATATACAGCGTAAAAATTAAAAGAGATTAAGGATATAATAATAAATTATATCATCACTGCAATCGTTAAACTTTAGACGTATATTATACATCTAAGGTTTGACGACTGCGAGAAGATAGGCTATATGCCTTTACAGAGTAACGATTACACACACACATACACACACAGGCCTACATGTATATATATATATAGCTTTAACGGCTACATGAATATATATACAGTTTATAGGCCCCACAGCACAACGATGTACCTTTAAACCCTAACGGCTATAAACCCAGCGGATATAATAAATAGCGCATAGCGACTACTTTAACATGTCTATAACATGATATCTTAACTCCTACCTGAAACGTAAACTTATAGCCGTTAAAATTTCCTCTTGATCAGAAGACTCTTGCTCTACTTATCCGTCCGTCGTGTGTGAACTTCAAGTATAAACCATACAACTCCAGTCGTGGCTTGCATAACAGCTAACGCGTCCCGCATGTTTAATTTCGACCTTTGACCAGACTGTAGGCTATTCCAACCACATGCACTGCCTGACGAAGGCTGTAGGCCTATTTAAATTGTGCACTGTCAGAATGAAAGCCATGCCTGAGAGTTCTGGCTAGAAACATTGGGAAAATATGTCACTTTCTCTTTTCCAAAATATTGTCATCAGAATCGAAATCTCTGGATTTCTTCACCGACCAGAAACCGAAGCGTGGTAAACATTCTATTCACAAGCGATCAATCAAAAACAAAAGCGAGGAGGCAGATCTGGTAATTTGCTGTTCCAAGTCCATATGCAAAGGTGATCATCATCATCGTCACTGTCTACGTCATCATCATCATCATCATCATCATCATCATCATCATCATCATCAACAACATCAGCATCATCATCATCATCATCATTATGATAATCAACAACAGGATCAACATCATCAACAACAACAGCGTCGTCGTCGTCGTCGTCATCATCATTATGATAATCGTTATCATCATCATTGTCGCTATCATCCATTCTTTTCATCATTTGCATCACCAGAGTCGTCGTCTCATGGTCATCAGTCCTCATCTATGTAATCATATTACATTCCTTCACATTCTTTGTAAATCTTGTTTCTATCACATCAGGGCAATACTTCATCATCATTGTCGGCTCTTACTAAGAATATGTCTTATCGCCTGTCATTTGGATCCTCTCGTCTTGATTATGTTAATCGTGGTAAGTGTTACCTTAACTCAAATGTCTTCATCTATCTCATCTCTAGCTCCTTGATGTCATCAATACGTCTTTCATCTATAATCCTAATCTAAATAATTGGCTGAGTTCAATTCTAGGAGGCGCCAGATTGGCAGAAATCTCAAGACATCTCTCAGCACCAGTCCTCCTACCTATATTCATGCACTACTAATTTAAACTTCTGACCTCTAGGCTGGCTGTTCAGCACGCTGACCGTGGCTACATCGGTTAGAACGACAGCGAACGTCCTCTGCTCCAAATGAATGCATAGCGATTCGAATTCCGATGGAAACTTACTTCAGAGTGTTCAATAAAACAATTGTCTAAATAATAATAAAATAATAATTATCTTCACCTGGCGGCTGACTATCCGCGCCTCAGATTCATTAATGTGAATAATAATAATAATAATAATAATAATAATAATAATAATAATAATAATAATAATAATAATAATAATAATAATAATAATAATAATTATTATTATTATAATAATATTATTATTATGATTATTATTATTATTTTATTAAGATTATTATTTATATAATGCAATTCTCAGAATGAACGATATTTGATATTAACTCGTCTTCTTTCAAAGTTCAGAAGTGCACGTGATCATAAGAACATCGATGGCGCTGAGCAACAGTGAGTGAAGGTCTTAGGTCATGTTCATGGTCCCTGCATAAAGTCCCTGCACAAGGGGACAAAATTAAACGACATTGCTCTGTTTGCGACAGCACTAGTTCCAGTTTAGTTCTTGTTTTTTAGCAGTGTATCTTTCAAGCATGAAAACACACAGATTTCTGGATAGGCCTGCAGCAAGATGATGCCCTCAGTCGACTGGAAGGTAGGATTGGATAGATATCGGTGTTTTAAAACCCTTTTACGACAAGCGTACACAAACGTGTCTCAAAAATTGCAGCTCTGATAGATTCTGTCCTGGAAGATGGTTTAGTGCATCAGAAATCACGTGTACACGACTATACATATCTGTTTCTTATTTTGTCGTAGAAACTATCAAGGAGACGGCCACTGAACAAGCAAGAATATTAGGTGGCATTGCCCAGGGGTATTAAGGCCGTCCATTTAAGTACGTCACGCTCCAGGGGAGGGGGTTTAAGAAAGTGTGACAGTTTGTGACAGGAGGGGGTCAGGCCATGTGTGACGTCACACATTTATTTTTAAAAATTTTATTTATAATTTATTTTTTATTTTTTAGTAGAATTTCATAGCTTTAAAAATAATTTTGCAAAAATTTTTGAAACATTTTAATTAGTTTTATGTCAAAATAGCATGAAATGCATATCTCCTGAATGTTTTTCACGATTCCTCTCGCTAGGAGCGCTAGTAATAATGCATTGCGAAGCCTTGTTTATGTAGAGCCTTAGTTTAGGATAGTGTGGCGTACTAATAGGGGGGTCTGAGCTTTCTAACAGTTTGAATAGGGGGTAAAAATTCACCCTAGCGTGACGTACTTATGGACGGCCCCTAAGCTAAGCACTAATTTATAAAACTATATTTCAAGATACGTCTACCAGAGGAATAATTAAATTTTCCGGATGCCAGCAGACATGAGTGGGTAACTTGCTTATTAGAGTGTTATCTGGACAATGTTATGCAATTTGATGTGACTTGATCTATAGTTGTTAGAGTTATGTGTGATATACTGAACAGAGTTAGTCGATAGGTGGCGCCAACAAAGAATTGAACTCTCTAAAGTGAACTATTACCCTTGGCAAGTTTTATGTATTAAGACGAGTAGTTCGTAATCGTAATCTCTAGATTTTCTACTTCGCCCAAATAAGCGGAGTGGCGGGAACCAGCCATACACGGGTGCTTAGTCAAAACAAAATCGATAGGCAGGTGATGTATAAATTGGTTCCAGGTCAAGATCCAAAACTGTCAAGAAGGAAGTTAATTTTATTAAAAAGAGTTCACAACAATGCGTATAGTAATTCTAGCATTAGGCTTACATTCAAGAAACAGCGACTCGCGAAGTTCATAAAGCATTATGCAGGAATGTTTTCAGTTTACTGTTTTCCGAGAAATATTAGTAGAAATCAACAGTTACATCTTAATTGAATAAAATTATGTAAAACATAAATATTGATGAGAGTTGAACGAAATTACGTTAATTACTATCAGTTGAGAGTTAAAAGCTGCAGACAACAATTCCTGTAAAGAAGAATCACCACAGCACTATCCCATTGTAGAAATGGACACAAGGTAACGCGTCCGCTATCATGGCGCTACTTACTTTACATGCTTGTGACACCTAGCGTCAGTTTTTGCAATCGCTCATTGATCTCCTATTGTCTCAAAAGCATAAGTATCTGTCATTGATCGCCATGCAAATCAGGAGATGGGTAACCGGTTTCACGTTCCTTGAGCTTCCTCGGAAGCATCTGAAAAATCTGACAATAAATGTCGTGGGCAAATTAAGGTCGTAAACCATAGTGAAGTCACTTATACAGATTTTCTCTGTTGTTAGTTAGCTTAGCATTCAGTGTAGTTAAACAAAAGTACTAAACTATGTCATTAGTAGAATTAAATTAGTTACGTAATGTTTAAACTCGATGTCAGAACTGTTTGATGCAATGTAGATTGAATGCAGTATGGTTATTAACGTTTAAGTTGCATTCCGATTGAATAGCATTGCCTTCTTCTTCGGTTTTGAAGAAGACCTACAGCTCTGGCTCGTGCCTGTGGTTCTTGTCTCCGTATATACGCAAATATACGATTCCTTTGTCGGCTTTGATGCAGTTGGCTTTTCCAGCCTGTTTATTCAGACTCAATTTAACTCCGCCGTTGGATTTCTTCTTCTGGTGTTCTGCGATGAGCTCGGTTTCAATCTCACAAACTTTATTCTTCGCAATGAGATCAGCAGCGTAGAAAACCTTTACGAGTCTTAGGCCATCATCTTTTGCTTCTTTGTCGATAGGATGTTCACTGGCCTTCTCGCATCTAGTTGCTTCTGGCTGTGTACATGCACACGACACCTCGGTACTACACAAAGACTGTATTGGTGACCCACACGCCTTCGTTGTTCCAATGTAGAAGTGTTGGCCGTTCTTAACCGCATCGAGAATCTGAGCGTTGAGTTGATCCTTCAATACTCCGACAGACACAGGGGTATAAGACGCGTCTTCTGCGGTCATAACACCGTGACTGTAAATGGAAATAACAGCCGTGATATAGTAAGTAACCCATCAAGATAAATGTAGGCTACGATCAAATCCCTAAACAGTAAAACAATACGATTAAAGAATAGGGCCACACTTCGCACTTTAGTTCAAGCTACATGCGACAACAGCAAATTAACCCATCAAGATAAATGTAGGCTGAGAAATGAGCACGCTTATAAAGGGTCGCTACATCTCTGCCGTGACAGCCCAATGACACAGTCGACTCATTGCGCGGCATGCACAATGATCACTTCGGTAGCACCCTGAATCTGTAATGCAACGATTGCGGATTAAGATCTTGCTGAGCAACTAAGTGTAAAATACTTCGACAAGACGATGGCGAACACTTGACTCTTTTATCTGAGTACTGTTCGCTTATTGAATGACTCTACTTTTCAGTCAATACATTCTCTTCGGTCTAGCTGACTCCAAAGACCTTTCTGTATCTGTTTATATACAACCCCTTCAACTCTTATTTCAGCCCCCTCCCCAGATTTCCCTTTCTACAAAATGAACGATGGCGGCACTAACAACAGCGGAAGAAGAAGCACTAAGATCATCATGTTGATTCCAGATCGATTCTTCATCAGCATCAGCAGCAGCAGCAGCAGCAGTCCAGATGTCTCGATCAACTGAAATGAGAAACGGTTACGCAACGACTTAATAGGCTACATCGAGAAGGTAGGGTGTCCACCTAACGATTGCAAGATCCTTTTGCTCACAATACACAGGTCTGTGTAAAACAAAGGGGTATCACGTTACCGAGATTTACCCCACCCCTCTGGTGTCGTTAACGAAAACTAGTCTAAGTACTCAGAGACGAAGCCTACGAGTATTCCAGAAAAAGACACAACCATAACGTTCGCTATCCGATGCAGAGACTCTGGCTTATGGGATACTGCTTTAGTCTGTGTATAGGCCTACTTAAAGCATTGTCGTTCTTTGTCCGAGTAGATGTCACATGTACGACACCTAACGTCGGGACTTAATAATAATAATAGGATTCGTAGGATATACACTGTTATGCAGTCATTAAAGTAAATAATCTTGAAGTCATCGACATGCCTGGACACAAGCAGTCTGTTTTTAAAGATACACTCTGAAGTTAAGAGAAATTTGCAAAGGATTCATGGATCAATAAGAAAGTCATTAAAAGTTAAAATAGTTTATCAGGAAGTGGAAAAATGAAAGAGTCCTACAAAAACAGCTTTGCTTCACTTGCAGTCCTTCATAAACCTTTTTCAGCCGACTCTTAACGTCCTCACATCTTTAATTTCGACCCGCTACCAGGCCAAAATATCACAATTCCGCAAATGACGTTGCCTTCGCTCATTATTAAGAACTGAATGTCGAGTAACAATTCTAAAACAAGTTCAAGCTCCTACCTGAAAACCGGAAATTCAGATGCTGAATGTCTTCTTTCTCTTAAGATTCAACTTCTAGCTGAACCAAAATCGTCTTCCTGCGTAAACCTGTAATAAAAGACAGTTCCAACGCTGTTGTACTCAATCAGCAAAGCTTTCACGCTTCTCTGTGTTTGACAGGTATGATCCCGCTGCTTATAAAGGCTTTACATAACCTCCGCCGCAACCAGATTGACACACCTGGAAGGTAAACATGAGCGCATGGGAAAACCCGCAGCTTTCGATTTCCCAGACAGTTCGGTGGATGGATACACGTTGAGACAGGAGGAAATATAGAGAACTGAGTTATTTTTCATCCTACGTCAGCGCTATTGCTGACTCATAGCGCAAGCCAACACTGATAACAATGTGCACGATTGTTCGCTTCTTTTGTTATGACATCAGCAGTTGGTTATAGGCCACAGCACAACAATGGTTTAACTGTGGTTAAGTTAAGTTAGGTGCAAACGTTTATCATGCCCGTGGGTTTTTACAGCTTTCTAGTTTTCACAAAAATTAATCAATACGAGTTCATCGGGTCTTTTTTGTACATCTTGGAGCAATCTTCCATTAAATGAACGTTCTGGAACGACATGTAATACAACCTTAAATACAATCAATGCAACTTTAACCTGTGACTTGTTTAGCAAAAGTTCAAGTCTGTATAACAACAGAAAAATAAAATATTAAAAAACCTTCTGACGCTAGAATGATGCTTCTTAAAAGCGACAGCAACCTCGTAATCGTAAACTACAAATTTCTAAAGCTAAACATGATACTAGCAAGACACTAACTAAATGATATTTTATACTAATAATGATGATTTCAGGTGTTAAGAATTCCGGAAGCAAGTGTAGGGTGTATGTGATCAGGATTGCCACTGAACTGCCAACGATGGAATTTTCCCATTGCAAACAATTTCGATAATGTAAAAGCATTAATGCTCTGTCAGTGTATTGGATCAATAAGTAGGCTGCAATAACATTTACATTAATCTTGTCATTGACAGTATTAACGATCCGTGGCGCTAAGAGACTTACCAGAGTACATTTTAAGCCCCCCACACACACACACACACACACACACACACACACACACACACACACACACACACACACACACACACACACACACACACACGCGGTTCAACACACACACACACACACACACACATAACACACAAACACAAACGCACAAACACACACAAACACAAACACACACACACAAATACACACATGCACATCCAAAAGGCAGTACGTTCAGCCAGGAACGTCATTCTCTCGTGGGGGTTTTAGTTTTCGGCGGTTCCAATGGACATGATCGTATTAGTTCTACATTTTCTGTTTTTGATAACAGTAATGCATTTATTTCAGGGGTTTTAACCCATGAAACCACCACCTTAATACGCCCATGCGTGTCCAAAAGACGCTACAGTGCATTCCAATTGTATCGTCTCCATTCTCTCTATTTCAAGTGATTTCAAGTGATTTGTTTATTTCACACACATGACGCATGGGCCTAGTAGTTCACGTAACTGTTACTACAACACAAACTGGTCGTTAATAATAATAATACGCATGGGTATTCCAATGTTAGGCTAACGTTGGTTTTGTTGGTGGCGCACGTACAAATGGTATAATTCTTTTAGAAAACATTGATATACTTATGTTGTGTAAAAAACGGTCCTAACAAACACTAATTCTATTATTCTTAGTATTTTAGTTAAACTAAATTCAGACAAGCCTAGACCTCGTGATCTTTCAGAAAGTCCGGGCAATGCGTTTTACTACCTCAGCCAGACCTGGTCTGGCTATGGCCGAAGACTACTGTACAGCAGTTGCTGAGATGTCTGCAGGTGTTACAGAAGGTCCACGTCGAATTATTTCATCAGAAGTCGTTCAGGGGTACAGACATTACTTAGAATCTAAATTTCTACAGCCCCAACCAAGTAGTGTGAACTTGATCCTATACCTACCTCTTTGTTGAAAAACCTGCATCTATCCTTGTTCCCATCATTACCAAAATAATCAACCTCTCCTTATATATAGACCTGCTAGAAGCCTGTGCTTAACAAACATATAATTATAGGCTTATAACATAACATCGTCCTTAATTGATCGCATAACCTCATAGCTAATCACTTTGAAGTTCAGTCACACTGACAATTACTCAGTTTTGCATTACAGTTGACGCTGATTAAATGCATAGCCTGGGAGTAAAATTACCAGCCTGCTAATTTAAATCAATGTAAGTTGTCGTTAATAGCCTACAATTGTAATTGGTTCTTTATTTATGATTTTGTAGGTACACGTATTTACACAAGAATCAGTTCGGATTGTGTGATCTCACTGATTTGGTCATATTTTCACCAGGCTCTTTTGTTTACCGGTATTTCAGTACATTGTTGCGTGTAGAACTCATGACCTGAGACATACACTGTTTCACGAGTAACAAAGGCATTGCTCGAAATCAGAAGCATCCAGATGATGCTAGGAAGAAATTGGTAACTCTTCTAGTTTTCTGTGCAGTGTTTTGTTTGCTAATGACATTTTACTCTTACTGATAATTATCATTAGCCTATTCTTTTGTGAGGTACTAAAAGCGCATAGAAAATGACTGTCCAGATAAATTCATACATCATAATCGTAATCTCAACATCTTTAAGACGCTTTCCCAAAGCTAAGAGCAGAGCCCCGGCTTATTCACGAGCGCTGGATCGTGTCAGAGGAGTTGTCCAGAGTTGTCAGTGGATCTGAGTCTGGTTGCTACTTGCAAGCATGAGCCTAGAGGGGCCGATATAAGCAAACCTTATGCTGAATACTAAATTGAACTGTTTAAGCGTTCTAAAGTTTAAGTATGCCTGTCTCGTATAAATCTTTTTTTGGATCGTTATAGGTAGACTGGAAGAGGTAAATTTTTAGTTGAGTGCAAGAGAGAGTCTCGGTTGGGGAGTTGTGAACACGATGTGGTAGGGAGTTCGAGATGTGAATAAACGCCGGTCAAAAATCTTTTTGCATAGGTTTGTGCTTCTATGGCCGATGTTAAGTTGCAAGTGATCGATATCCGCCGTTATTGTTGTGAACGAGTTGAGTAGATTGCGATGGTCTAAAAGCACTCATCAAAGTCAAACACTTCGTTGAATCTACGAATAGCCACAGTAAACATTTTAGGTTCTCACTAGGCTAAGACTTGGTCCACTTACGCCTGGCTGCGAGGTGGACTACGTGTTAGTCAATGCATTACACGCAGCCTTTCCTTGTGAAACCATTTGGTTGTGTTATCTGTGGTGAAATGTTTGAAATTGAAAAGGAATTTATGGAACACTGTTATCAGTTCTGTTATTCTCCAGTGGAAGCCGACTTTGCATTGTTGTTTGAGGATCACAAACCGAATTGCGAGCACTTCTTTATTACTTATCATCCACTATAGGTGTATAGCCATGTAGAAAGAATGCCAGTTGACCGAATCCCACACAACGCACGATTCGAAGGAAAAAGACACAAAGGCAGACCAAGACAACGCTGGATAGACAATATAAATGAAGACATAACATCACTTGACTGACACTAACTTATACTACTCTGTAGTTACTTATAATCAAATTATAAATATCATATATTCAGGACAAAAAAGATTATGTGACTTTTTAAGAAATACAGTCCTTTTGCAAAAATAAAGGATTTACAGGAAAAGCAAAAAACACAGGACACTACAGGAAATACAGGACCACTATGGAATAGTGAAAACTCTGCGGTAGTCACCACAGTTCTCTATTTCTGAACCGAACAAAGCAATTCCTGTTTTCTTTATGATTTTGTTTCTTTTTTTCGACTTTTTCGTTGCAAACACCGCTAGGCTCCTAACACTTGCCTTCAGATTACTACAATACATGTTCCATATGAGTTTTCACCATTCTTTTGCTTTCTTCTTTTATAGAGTGCTTTTTTGATCCATGATATCCTCATGATATCGGCATTACATTTAAGTTCGCCTGCTACAATTTTTCCAACATAGAAAAACTAATGGACTCATTCTTACTCATTAAAATCAAATCAAATCAGTACAAAAGCAATACTTTGCCATCATATCTTCATTTCAAGAAATCCAGAATAAAAGGTGTTAAAATTAGCCCATTGAAAAGATCAATTTTGAACTAATGTCTTTCATGTTATTACTGCTCTGTGTGCTTACGGAAAGTAGCTTAAAAGGTGCAAATCAAAGAAATCCTCAAAAGTGTTTTTCAGCGGATTTTCAGAGTAGTGATGATGACAATGTTCCATAAATTCCTCTTCATTATCAAACATTTTATCACACACTCCACAAGCATAGGTTCTGAAAATCGAATGATTTACGTCAGCAGTACTTATCGAATGATCAGCGTCCAATCCCTTTTCATCTTTAATGGGCTTCTTGTTCTGCTTATATAAAACTTCTTGTTTCGTTTCTGTTGCTGACAACTCTGAACCATCATCGTCATATCTCACATCGTTTTGGTATAATTCGTCCAAGTATAGTTTTTTTCCACTGCAAGTTTTCACATGGGACTTTAGACAAATAGACTCATCAGATACCTTACCATTTTTTGACGCTTGTCCAGGGTGTGTTTTCATGTGGTTTCTGAGATTACTACTGTATGAAAATCCTCTATGACATAACTTACAATTATAAGGCCTTGCTGCATTGTGGGTTCGTGAATGCGCGTTAAGACTACCAAGATCAGAAAACATTTTGGAGCATAACTGGCAAACGTATGGTTTTTCTCCAGTGTGATTTCTTGCATGAAGATCCAGTTTACGCTTTTGTATAAACGATTTATGGCATAAACTGCAACTGTATGGTTTTTCACCAGTGTGAATTCTTTTATGGTACTTCAGGCTACTATCATGCGCATATGCTTTGTGACACACACTGCATTTATAAGGTTTTTCTCCAGTGTGGATTCTTGTGTGACTATCCAAACCATGCTTATGAGTAAAGGCTTTGTGACATAAACTGCACTTGTATGGTTTCTCTCCAGTGTGAGTTCTTCTGTGGCCATTCAGATGATATTTTTGCGAAAATGCTTTGTTGCATATATTGCAAATGTAGGGTTTCTCTCCAGTATGAGTTTTTCTATGGGATTTCATAAGACCTTGATCAGAAAATGCTTTGTCACATATATTGCAAATGTAGGGTTTCTCTCCAGTATGAGTTTTTCTATGGGATTTCATAAGACCTTGATCAGAAAATGCTTTGTCACATATATTGCAAATGTAGGGTTGCTCCCCGGCATGAGTCGTGTTATGGGCACTCAGAGTCCTTTTATCTGAAAATGCTTTGTGACATAAACTGCACTTGTATGGTTTCTCTCCGGTGTGGGTTCTGCTGTGGCCATTCAGATGAGTTTTTTGTGAAAATGCTTTGTCACATATATTGCAAATGTAGGGTTTCTCTCCGGTATGAGTTTTTGTATGGATATCCAAACCACGTTTAATTGAAAATGCTTTTTGACAAAAATTGCATGTAAATGGTTTCTCTCCTGTGTGGGTTCTTCTGTGGCCATTCAGATGACTGTTACGAGCAAATGCTTTGTCACATATATTGCAAATGTATGATTTCTCTCCAGTATGAGTTTTTCTATGGGATTTCATAAGACCTAGATCAGAAAATGCTTTGCGACATAAATTGCATGTGTATGGCTTCTCTCCAGTGTGAGTTCTTCTGTGGACATACAGACCACTTTTATTTGCAAATGCTTTGTCACAAACATTGCAAATGTAGGGTTTTTCTCCGGTATGAATTTTTGTATGGATATTCAGTGTTGCTTTCGCTGAAAATGTTTTGTTACAAATATTGCACATGTATGGTGTTTCTCCAGTGTGTGTTCTCGTATGTAATGCAAGAGAAAATTTATTAGCAAATGCGTTATCACATAAGGAACACTTGGATGGTTTTTCCCCTGTGTGTGATATGATGTGTGCTCTGAGACCATTCCTAGATGAAAATGTTTTGTAGCATAAATTACACTTGTAGGGTCTTTCTCCACAGTGAGTTCTGGTATGGGATATCAGATTAGATTGATAATTAAAAGTTTTGTCACATAAATTGCACTTGAAGGGTCTTTCTCCAGTGTGCATTCTGATGTGCTTTTTGAGATAACCGCTGTCGGCAAAGGCTTTGTCGCATATATTGCATTTGTGTGGTTTTTCTCCATTGTGTGTTCTTCTGTGAGTTTTCAGTTTAGATTTGTTGTCAAAGGCTTTGCCGCATAAATTGCACTTGTAAGGTCTTTCTCCATTATGAGTTCTTGTATGGCGTTTCAGATAACTTTGTTGAGTAAAGGCTTTGCCACATAAATTGCACTTATAGTGTTTTTCTCCAGTGTGTGTTCTTTCATGAATTCTCAGTGTAGATTTCTTTGCAAAAGCTTTGCAACATAAATCACACCTGTAGGGTCTTTCTCCAGCTTGGGTTCTTACATGAATTCTTAAGTCACAAATATCTCCAGACGTTTCTTTATAAACTTCACCGTCGCAAAGATTTTTATCGTTGCGGGTTCCCACTTGCATCTTGAGATCTTATACAAAGCAAAACACATTATAAAACATTTATTTTTGTCATTGAGCAATATTATTGCTGGAATCTATGTATCAGGTGTCTGAAATAGGAGGAGGAATCGAAGTCCAAGAACCAGAGAGGAGGCTACGGATGTAAAATGTGTTGGTGACTTCAACTTCCTTAGCCTCAGCATAGCAGGGTGGGTGGCCAGTTGTCTCTCTTCCTGTCCATATTCCCCCATTTGATTTGGTTATAGGATACACTGTAGGAGAAATCATGCTGAGTGGCAAAGTGAAGAGGAAGCAAGGAAAGAGAAAGACAAAGAAATGCTTATACTTTATTTATGCCAATTATATAAGAATGTCATGATTACTACAAGCGGATACATCATTTAGGATTTAACCACAACAACAGACAAGAACACCTAAACATGGAAAATTGTAACACTAGAACTAATGATCCATCAGGTGATCTAATATAAGGAGGCCTTGGTGAGGTTGGAATATATATTTGCGCCATATAAAAGTTTTATTAAAATACAACACCGCGCTGGAGAAATGATATAATTAAACAGATAGATATAATCAAAGACTTGAATCATAAAACATCAAGTTCTGCACTCCTGGCGGAAATGATTTAATCGTAATCTCCAAACTTCTAAAGCGCCACTCGAAAGCCAAGCGCAAGGCACTAAAATATTAAAATAAATATCGCAAAATGTTTTATTACATCTATTAAATGTGTATTAGTAGTTAAATAAAATGAACGGCAGAAGTGTATTATTGCATATTTAATTATAGGCCATTGCATAAGTTTTAGCGTTGATCAAAAAAAGTTGAATTGACAAGAAGTCGGATTGACGAATATAATTTTTGCTTAATTAGAAGTGGGATTTATGAAAAGAATTTTGTTTAAATAGAAGCAGGAGTGATTAAAAATAATTCTAAACTAAATAAAAGTTGCATTGATGAAAAATTACCTGTTTAAATGAAATCTGGAATGATGAAACTAATTCTTGCCTAAATCGAAGCTAGATTGATGAAAAAGATTTAAGTTAAAGTAGAAGTTGGATTGATGATAAATAAATGGTGGTTTTCCTACAGCGTTGGATGCTCTGGTGGTGGTAAGTGAAGCACTGTACACATTCACGGGCATCTCCTGTTCTAAACAAAGAATATGACTGACCAGGACTTTCAGAAAATATCGACTTTTTAAACTGATGCTGCTGGAATGTAGCCATGCAGTCGATTTAGTAAGCACCGGTCGGCTCTACCGCGCGCACAGCCATATGGAAACCCGATGAGTCAATGTACTTCTAAATAATTATTGTGGAACTAGCGGATCATAAATACAAAAAAAGTGTTAAAAGTATATATCAATAGCAGAGGAGCATGTAACTCACCTACACCAATACACTGATAACATTAGTAAACCGCTTGAATTAGTAATCAATCGTTCCTTAATCAAGAATTTCAAAATGGCGTTGATGAAAACAAAATTGCCAAACTATAAGTGAAGTCATCTGTGCATTATCCTCTAGCGATTAATCGAAACATTCACAGTTAAGTCAGAAATAATTATGCATTCTTTCTACCGGAGCGGAGAGCAGGAATGCTTGGAGGCCATCACCGGCCGACGATCGCGTCAGCCGAAAACCTCTGAACTGGGGAACCGGTCGATAGTCCGAAGGTTCGATAGTCCGAAGGTTTCATCTATTGTAACATATAATATGAGCAGCGATCCAACTTCTACTTACAATAGGGTGTTAGAAACCGCGGTAATCCCGTAGTTTAGGTTGCTAAATTATTTGAATATCTTCAATGCCGTACTTGACGTTGGTAAGTAAGCACTCTACTTATGTCTATCATAACTATAATCAATCCCGCTTCCATTTCATGGAGAATTAGTTTTAATCAATCCCGCTTCCATTTAATGAAAAAAATGACCCAACTTCTATTTAACCAGAAAAATATTTTTCATCAATGGAACTTTTATTTAGGCAAAGAACTTTTCTCATGGGTCCAGCTTCTACTTAGGGCAACAATTATTTTCATCATTCCAGCTTCTATTGCATCAGAAACTTAGTTTCATCAATCCAGCTTCTATTTACGATAAAAATTATTTAGATCAATCCAACTTCTATTTAAAGACAGAAATCGTTTCATCAATCCCACTTCGAGTAAGCGAAACAATTTTTTTCCTCAATCCAGCTTCGATTTTAATTTTACGATATAAAATAATTTAGCAACCTAAACTACGGGTTTACCGAAACCGCCTCCTTTTACAGCCGACGTGTTTCTGGAGAAACCTAGCATCCAATATTTCTTCCATCCATTAGGCATCCTCCTCTAGCCGCTTACCGACCGGACTATCCACCTACAAACTGTCAGTGATGGGCATTAAATAATTTTTTTTAGTAGATCGTCAAATGAAATAAAAACAGTAATGTTATTCATGAGAATAATTGTTTACGTAATTAGAGGCTGGATCCATAAAAAATATTTCTCTGCCTAAAATTAATAAAGTTCCATTCATGAAAAATATTTCATTTCGTTAAATACAAGTTGGATTGATAATTATTAAGAGTAGTCTAATTTTTGCTAATTAAATGGAAGTTGGATTGATGAAAAAAAATTCTTGATGAAATCGAAGCTGGATTGATGATATTTATCTTGCACAAAGGTCGACTGCTTCCTTGTCAACATCAAGTACGGCATTGAAGATATTGGAGTAATTTTGCGACGTAAAATCTGGTTTTACCGAAATTCGATTGATGAAAAATTCTTCCTTAAACAGAGGTTCGATTGATTGAAATAATTTTGCTGAAATGGAAGTTGAATTGATGACAGTTATCAGGGACATTGGTAGACTGCCACCTTACCAGCATAAGGTAAAGTCGTTTACCTAATTAAACTAAAAAATATTTAGTTCGTAATCGTAATCGTAATCGTAATCTCCAAATTTCTAAAGCGCCACTCGAAAGCCAAGCGCAGGGCACCAGCTTATTCACGAGCGCTGCGTCTAATCAGAGGGGTTGTCCAAAAGAGTAGTCCGAGGGAGGTCCGAGTCCGGTTTCCAGGGGATCAGAGATCCACGTAAGTGAGTGGCCCCGCTACGTGTGACCCTTTGAGCCAACTGCGCATTGTTTTACTAAATGATGAAAAAATTTTCTTTTGCAATGACACTTAATAGCATAGCCTAATAGGCTAGCACAGAGAGTGCCTCTAAGTAGATATCGTGAAGAGGCGCTATATAAATTCTCAGAATGAATGAACGAATGTCATTTATTCTAACACAATTAAACCATCAATAAACGTATTTGCCGGGGGTAAAGATTAAGACGTTGCAGAATTAGGCAACAGTCATGAAAAACATCCAAGGTAATCATGAAACGCCATGTCACACGACAAAGCTCTAAACAGTGTAACTGTTCTGGGCTTTTAACAACGTAACAGGTCTAATAATAGATTGCTCGTGTATGTCTTGTTCTCCAGTGCGAATTCTAGTTAGGTGATATCTATACAGAAGATGAGCAGAAAGGCAGACAGGAAGATCATTTCTCCACTGAGATGTTGATTGTAATTTCTATGTGTTTTCACGAAGGACTGATCGGAGACACAGAGAATTATGTTATGGTGTTACTCAGAATATTAATGCACTGTTTCACAAGAGATAAGAGTGTCACGAGGAATGCTTTTATTTAATGAGGAAAAGTTCAGTTAGGAAACTGAAAGAATTGTTTCCTGAATGTTACAGACAGAATGCAAAGAGTTTGGATAAATAAATTGATCAGTTGCAGCAACACCAGTAACAATCAACATAAAGCAGATGATGCTTAATGCAAATAGAATCAATAATTTATTAGTAAGATCATAAAAAGCCAAACAGTCTATACAGCAGGGATATAAGATTGCACTTGTATGGCTTTTCTCCAGTGTCAGTGCTTATATTAACTTTGAATCTGTCCCTCATACATCAAGGAAAGTAAGTCAAAGGTCGTATTTCAATCAGTTCAAAAAGAGTGTCTTTCTGGGGAGCATCACTGTAGTGATTATAACAATGCTCCATAAATGTCTTTTCAATTTCAAACATCTCATCGCAATATCCACAGCCAAATGGTTTCACAATGAAATCATCTATATCAACATTAATTATTGAATGAATTCTAGAACACAGCTTTTCATCTGGATTTGTGTTAATACGTTGCCTACAAGAAATTCCATGCAAGGCCTCTGCGGTCGGCAACAGTTGTCCATCAACACAGTTCTTATCCTCTGTATTTATGCTGACTATTTTTGTTATGCTACTTACATGGCAATTTTCTGTCTTGCCATGAAATAAGTCACCAGTGCAACATTTTTCTCTGCATTTGTATGGTGTTTCTCCAGTACCGATTCGTGCATGGCATTGTACGATATGTTTCCATGAAAATTCTTTATGACAAAACATGCAGATGTGTGGTTTTTTCCAAGTGTGACTTCTTGTGTGATAGTCCAAATGACACTTCCATGCAAATGCTTTGTGACATAGACTGCACTTGTATGGCCTTTGTCCAGTGTGGGTTCGTGTATGGGATTCCAGAGCATCCTTACGTGCAAATTTTTTATGACAAAACTTGCAGATGTATGGCTTTTCTCCAGTGTGGGTTCTTGTATGGCAAAGAAGATTACTTTTACCTGCAAATGCTTTGTCACATGAATTGCACTTGTATGGCATTTCTCCCGTGTGAGTTTTTGTGTGGTAGTCAAGACTGGGCTTGGATGTATATGCTTTGTGACATAGATAGCACTCATATGGCTTTACTCCAGAGTGGGTTCTTGTATGGCATTCCAGCTGACTTTTCAGTCTAAATTCTTTCTTACACAAACTGCATTTGTATGGCATTTCTCCTGTGTGGATTCTTGTATGGCAAAGAAGATGACTTTTACATGCAAATGCTTTCTCACGCAACTGACACTTGTATGGCATTTCTCCCGTGTGGGTTTTCGTGTGGTAATCAAGACTGGACTTATCTGTATATGATTTGTAACACAGATTACACTTATAAGGCTTTTCTCCAGTGTGGGTTTTTGTATGCAGTTCCAGATGAACCTTCTGTGTAAATGCTTTCTCACATGAATTGCATTTGTATGGCATTTCTCCAGTGTGGGTTCTAGTATGGCAACGAAGATTACTTTTACAAGCAAACGTTTTCTCACACAACTTGCACTTGTATGGCATTTCTCCAGTGTGAGTTGTTGTGTGGTAGTCAAGACTGGGCTTGGATTTATATGCTTTGTGACATAGATTGCACTTATAAGGCTTTTCTCCAGTGTGTGTTCTTGTATGGTAGTTCAAATTACCCTTCTGTGTAAATGCTTTCTCACATGAATTGCATTTGTATGGTTTTTCTCCAGTGTGGGTTCTTGCATGTTTAAGAAGAGTACTTTTACTTGCAAATGTTCTGTCACATGAATTGCACTTATAAGACTTTTCTCCAGTGTGTGTTCTTGTGTGATAGTCCAAATGATACTTCCATGCAAATGCTTTGTGACATAGACTGCACTTGTATGGCCTTTGTCCAGTGTGGGTTCGTGTATGGGATTCGAGAGCATCTTTACGTGCAAATCTTTTATGACAAAACTTGCAGATGTATGGCTTTTCCGCAGTGTGGGTTCTTGTATGCTGAAGAAGATTACTTTTACAGGCAAATGCTTTGTCACATGAATTGCACTTGTATGGCATTTCTCCAGTGTGGGTTTTCGTGTGGTAGTCAAGAGTGAACTTATGTGCATATGCCTTGTCACATAGATTGCACTTATATGGCTTTTCTCCAGTGTGGGTTCTTCTATGGGAGTCCAGATGACTCTTCAGTGTAAATTCTTTCTTACACAAACTGCATTTGTAAGGCTTTTCTCCAGTGTGGATTCTTGTGTGGCAAAGCAGATTAGTTTTACGTGCAAATGTTTTCCTACACAAATGGCACTTGTATGGCATTTCTCCAGTGTGGGTTTTCGTGTGGTAGACAAGCATGCTCTTACGTGTATATGCTTTGTGACATAGATTGCACTTATAAGGCCTTTCTGCAGTGTGGGTTCTTGTATGGTAGTTCAAATTAGCCTTCTGTGTAAATGCTTTCTCACACGAATTGCACTTGTATGTCTTTTCTTCATTGTGAATTCGTTGGATGCTGAAGGAGGAACTCATTGTTACGCCTTTATGCAATACTCACTTTGACATTATTGGTTATGGATTCTTCGCTTGCATCTTTGCATCTTAAATACAAGTAAAAGAATACACTTACAAACTAAATGCACTTTAGCAAAGAGCATATCTAGAGAGATGCTTGTCTACATGTAGGTATTACGTTGCTAAATTATTTTATGTTTTTAATGCTGTACTACATTGGTAAGTAAGCAGTCTACCAATGTCTGTGATAATTGTCATAAATCCAGCTACCATTTTAGCAACAACAAAAATTAATCACACTCGGTTTAAGCAAGAATTACTCTCATCAATCCAACTTCTATTTTACTAAGAATTTTTTCATCAGTCCAACTTCTATTAAGCCAAGAATCTCTTTCATCAATTGGACTTCTATATAGGAAAACATTTCATTTATCCAGCTTCTATTGAAGCATAGACTTCTATTTTACTAAGAATTTTTTCATCAGTCCAACTTCTATTAAGGCAAGAATCTCTTTCATCAATTGGACTTCTATATAGGAAAAAATGTCATTTATCCAGCTTCTATTGAAGCATAGACTTAGTTTCATCAATCCACTTCTACTTAAGGAAGCAATCATTTCCATCAATCCAGCTTCTATTTAAGCAAAAAATTACATGTAGTTTCACCAACTTCCATTTATGTAAACAACTAATCTAATCAATCCAGCTTCCATTTTAAACTGACAGTAGAAAAATAATTTAGAGACTAATTGGTGTACATTAATCTCACATTGAAACAAACTAATGATAAGTTAGTGCATTGGATAACACACTGGCATAGAGAGTGAGAGGTACCGCGATTGAGTCCATTAGGCGGACATGCTTTGTAGGCTGCTATTAGCGCCGTATATTGCAGGCTGTCTGTTCTGTTAGTAGTTAAGATTTATGTCTTCTGTCATTTGTGTTCTTGTGAATTGCTTAATTGTCATAACATGTAAATGTACAGTGCAGTGCGTTTGTCATGCGCTTCATTAAAGAAAAGATATTATTATTATAATTTATTATTATTATTAAGTCCACTCTACACCATTCACATATCTGAATGAATGAAATCATCAGCTTTCAAGACTTTACTTAATGGTCCAGCTTTTTATTAGCTTGCGTGTGAAAAACAAGGTTCTGTGTCAGACTCTACCACTGTGAAATTGGTGGGTTTCCTACAGCGTTGGATGCTCTGGTGGTGGCAAGTGACGCTCTGTACACATTCAAACCCACATTCACGGGCATCAGCTGTTCTAAATAAAGAACATGACTAACCAGAACTTTCATCAAATTTCGACTTTTTAAAACTGATTCTGCTGGAATGTAGCCATGGCATGCAGTTGATTTAGCAAGCACCGGTCGGCTCTACTGTGGAAACAGCCGGTTAAGCGTCGAAAGTCCGAAGGTTCGATAGTCCAAAGGTTCGATAGTCCACACAGCTATATAGAAATGCTTGTATCCCTAGGAGCCAAAATACTTCTAAATTGTTTGGTGGAACTAGCGGATCATAAATACAATAAACAATTTAAAAGTTGCATATCAATAAGAGCATGTGACTCACCTACACCAATATAATGATAACATTAGTAATCAATCGTTCCTTAATCAAGCATTTCAAAATGGCGTTGAAGTAAAACAAAATGCAAAACTAGAAGTGATGTCATCTATGCATTTTCCCTCTAGCGATTAATTTAAACATCACAGCTTAGTGAAGTATAATAATAATAATTATTATTATTATTATGCAGCCACTACTCAATTATTAGCGGTAACATTAGAAGTTGGATGAGCATATTTATAGCAGAAATAGAAGCTGGATGAGCGATGAAATAATGATTTTGATGCTAAATTATTGGGGTAAAACTAGAAGTTGGATGCGTGATTAAAATATTTTAGTGGATGTAGAAGTTGGATGAGGGATTGAAATATGTTCTAGTAGAAGTAGAAGTTGGAAGAGCGATGAAAACATACCTAAAATAAGTTTTAAAATTTTATGAACTGCCATACAGGTTGGGATTTGGGTAAATGCGAGCAGGAATAGCCTACTACGGCCGACGATCGTGTGAGCCGCAAAAGCTCTGAACTGTTGTCAATGGGTTACGTATCGATAGTCCGAAGGTTCGGATCGATGGTCCGAAGGTTTGATCGTCCGAAGCATCGATGCAACTTCTACTTATAAGAGGACATTTTTTTCATCAATCCAGCTTCCACTTAAACTATAACATATGTTCATCAATTCAATTTCTACTGACAACACTAACACTAACCTTACCCTTACCGACGCGAGAAAACCTACTCACCCAGATTCTAGATGTTTCCCCCTTCCCGATTCTAATGTTTACCCTTATACTATCCCCTTTGTCATCATTCCAACTTCCATATCAGCCGAGATTATTTTCACCAATCCAACTTCTATTTAAAACAAGAATTTCTTCATCGAAACCAACTGTTACGACCATAGAATCTTCCGACTATCGAACCTTCGGACAATCGACCTCTTGCCCCTTAAATCACTTTCCTGGCCGACTGTGGGGCAGTCAACTGGGGGCGATAGCACATTGGATAACATCTGGCGTAGAGAGCGAGAGGTACTGAGTTCGAGCCCCGTTAGGGCGGACATGCTTTGTAGGCTGCTATTAGCGCCGTTGTACTGCAGGCTGTCTGTTCTGTTAGTAGTTAAAAAATTTTCAATTGCATAACTTGTGGCGCTTAATTAAAGAAAAGATATTACTTAGGCCTATAATTATTAACTGTGTTAGAAACCGCCTCGATCCTTTTACAGTCGCCGTGTTTCTGGGTAAGCTATAGCATCCAGTATGGGGCCGTCCATAAATGACGTCACGCTATTTTGGCAGATTTTTGACCCCCTCCCCTCGTCACACTTCGTCACAAAAGTCACACCCCTGAAAAAAGGTGACGTCACAAAGCTCTGACCCCCCCATAAAACGAAACTTCCACATGATAATAAAACATGTTTCAATGCCCATTTATTGTCATTGTAATAAGTATTTAAAAATCTTATGGTGACAAATATTTAAATAATTAGAAAATTATTAATAATGGTGCCCGTATACATTAAAATAATCAAAAATTATGAAAATTTTAATACTCAAAATTAGAGCTGTTATTTTAAGATTAAATTGTTGTTAATTGTTAAATTTAATTACACAGACGTGATGTGACGTCACCCTTGGCTGATCCCCACGTCACACATAGTCACAAATTTCCGACCCCTCCCCCCCTAGGTGCGTGACGTCATTTATGGACGGCCCCTATGCCTATTTCTTCCATCCGTCAGGCATCATGGCCTAGGCCTCCTCTAGCTGCTTACCCACCGGACTATCCGCCTACAAACAGTTACTGTCAGTGATGGGATAGGCCTACTAAATTATTTTTTTTTGTAAATCGTCAACTAATATAAAAACAGTTTAAGTAAAGATGGCAACTTATTTTAAAATAAATTATGTCCACCCGCATTTCGGCCTACCAAATATCATGACAGATCCTCAGTGCTTGTACGTTTTCGTCTTTGATACAATGTCATGATAGATCTATCGACCTGGAGCCCACATAATATTATATGGAGGGCAGGAACCATGGGCTACCAGAACCACGAGAGAAGACTTCTACAGGCAGTCATACGGAACGAATGTCACGTGTTACGAAGCCTATTCCCAGAGACCGTGCAAAGTCACTATACATGTAAGCTCCGACCAAGGCAACATAACTTTCAGCTTCCACCTAATAAAAGACGATAAAAACTACCAATATACTCTATAGAAAATAGCAACCCAAGACATTCAATCATTCGATAGAAATCAAAACTTTAAATTGCTTAAATTCTCAATGCCTGTACCTCGTTGCAGGTATGACAACTTGTTTTTCAATAAACGAAAATATATATATATATATATATATATATATATATATATATATATACGGGACTGGGGAGCCAGAGGCAGGAACCACGGGCTAGGAACCATGGCCTACCAGAACCACGGGCTATGGGAGCCAATGGCAGGAACCACGGGCTAGGAACCATGGCCAACCAGAACCACGGGCTACGGGCGCCAATGGCAGGAACCACGGGCTAGGAACCATGGCCAACCAGAACCACGGGCTATGGGAGCCAATGGCAGGAACCACGGGCTAGGAACCATGGCCAACCAGAACCACGGGCGCCAATGGCAGGAACCACGGCTAGGAACCACGGCCTACAAGAACCAAGGGCAGGAACCATTTGCTAGGAACCAAGGCCTACCAGGGAGCCAAGCCTAAAGCGGCGACCAAGGCAGAAGACCACAGCCCAAGGGTGGTCCAAAAACGGGGAGGCCCAAAAACGGGGGTGGTCCCTGGCAGAAACGCCACAATACACTTGGCACATTATGAAGCATAGTAAAATACAACCGATTCATTGTTAATGAGAGTGTCTTTATTGAGTGTTTGGTAAAAGTGTATTTTAGCATATTTAATCATTCCCCATTGTAGCATTATTATTTTTCATCAATCCAACTTCTACTTTGGCAAGAATTCTTCTTATCGATCCAGCTTCTACTTAGCTTCTATTTATGCAGGAATTATTTTTCGTCAATACAACTTCTATTTCATTAAGAATTATTTTTCATCTATCCAGCTTCTATTTAAGCAAGATTCTTTTCAGCAATGCCAATTTTATTTAAGCAAAAATCATTTTCATCAATCCAACTTCTATTTATCAAGAATTCTTTTCATCAGTTCATTCAAACCAACTCTGAAACCCATGCAATAGCGAATAATGAAATATGCAAAAAATAGACTTTTACTAAGTTTTTTTAAATTTGTGAGTTGATAATGAAATGCATTTTCTTTCGAAGACTTATTTCAGTTATGTTCAGGTTTATTTCACTCTTAGCATACTGTTTCCAATGGTGTTAATATGCTCATCTTCTGCACTTTGTGCCAGGGTGTTACCATTACCCTAAACCGCCTCGCCACATAATATTCTTAGTGCACTTAACATTGATGATAGTGCTAACAATAATAAAAGTACCAGTAACATGATTGATTATGACGATGATTATGGAGGAAACAAAGCAGTATTGCTTCAGAATGTATGTATCTATGCATGTTTGTATTTGGACATTGACTAAAACGCCTTCGAAGTACCCATGTCTCTGAATCTCTGAGTGGTGCTATACAAATGTTCAATTACAGTTACATGTATAATTGTTTACTGGAACGGACGGTGCCAACCAAACTGATGCTAGTCTTCAAGAACAAGCAGTGTTGCTCAGATATAGCTAGAAGTGCCTTCAGTGGGGAACTGCTTCAGAGAATCTCGGATTCCTGAAGATGTTGTTGGACAAAGCCGAGGAGTTGGCGATGAATAGAGATGAGTGGAGGACATGCATTGGTCGATATGCAGACCTGAATGGTAAGGACTAAGTAAGTAAGTACGGTAATTGAGCAGGCAATCTTCAAAAAATGCAACAATCACCATCCAGAGGAGAATAACACAACTGGAAATTATGCACAATAAAAAATTCTTTCCGACATTAAACATTTCATTACATAAACACAACCTGCGACATAAACTCCTCAGCCTTGCTATGCATTTCCTCAGTCACTTTTAAGACCATACTTTTCAATCATGGTGTTATTGTGTTAGGTATGGAGCACCACTTACGAGTCTTTCTTGAAGTAGCACTACATTAATTTGGAATTACTATTACATGTTCCCATTCCAATAGATAAAGCAATCAACAAAATAATCAAAATTGTTGCTTTTGAATAAAAGTTCAATTAGTCTAGAAGCTTTCTAGTGAGGCAAATTCTATATTTAATGATAAAAGTTACAAAAATATATTAGGGAAACAAATGCTGTCAATTGAAGAAAACTCTCCAAATGATTATAAATGTAACAATGAATATGAATAAATAAATCAGAAACTGGAATCACTTAAATCTCTGTAGAGAAACTGTTAGCTGTACTGTGTCGAACAATCTAGCAGACTATAATAGCTAAAGCAAAAGTGTTTCATTATCAAACAAGTGAATACAGTTGATGATCTTGAAACACCTCAGCAAAGTCTTCAGCCACTGGAGAATAACACACCGCGAAACAGTGATCCACAAACTCTTCTTCAATTTCAAACATTGCATCACAAAATTCACATCCATGTTGTTTCACTATGAAGGGCCGAATATGAACAACAGATGATCTCTTATTTCCAATACTTTCCAGATTTTGCTTTTCTCCTCTGTGGGTTCTAATGTAATTGATGAGACGACCAGCCCTACAAAATCCTTTCTCGCATAGTGCACATTTGTATGGCTTTTCTCTGTCATGGATTTTTGAATGTTCTTGCAGATAACGCTTCAATGCAAAACCTTTGTTACATACTTCACACTTGTGTAGTTTCTCTTCAGTGTGAATTCTTACATGTTTATTCAAATGTTGAGGCTGTTCAAATGTTTTGTGACAAGATTGGCATTCGTATAGCTTTTCTCCTGTATGCAATCGTTTATGATTCTTTAGAAGATATTCAGTTCGAAATGCTCTGTCACATAACTTGCATTTGTGTGACTTATCTGCAGTGTGGGTTTTCAAATGGCATTTTAGTTGACCAGTTCCTGTAAATGCTTTTGCACATAGTTCACATTTGTATGGTTTTTCTCCAGTGTGTGTTCTTGCGTGTAGCTTTAGTTCATCGTTTCTTGCAAATGCTTTTGCACATAGTTCACACTTGTGCGGTTTATCTGTAGTATGGGTTCTTGTGTGGTGAAGTTTTAGTTTATCATTTCTTGCAAATGCTTTTGCACATATTATACACTGGTATGGTTTTTCTCAAGTGTGGGTTCTTGTGTGAAGTTCTAGCTTATCATTTCTTGTAAATGCTTTCGCACATATCATACACTGGTATGGTTTTTCTCCAGTGTGAGTTCTTGTGTGTTTTTCTACTTTGTCTTTGCTTATAAATGCTTTTGCACATAGTTCACACTTGTACGGTTTTTCTCCAGTGTGAGTTCTCAAATGAACATTCAAATAACTCCCAAAACTAAATGTTTTGCAGCATAGGAGACATTTGTATGGTTTTTCTCCTGTGTGGATTCTAATATGGTGTTTTAGATCACAAGTTTTTGCAAACGCTTTTTCGCAGAACTCACACTGGTATACATTTCCAATATTGTTTACGGTAACATTCTCCATTTTATTTTCTGTGTTGCATATCTCTGTTAGGCCTGACTCGCAAAAATTTATATTTTCACTCATGGTGCACAGCCTGAGTTTGCTTTGAAATAATCAGATGCTTTTAGTGTATGTTATGTAGCATCCTACATTGCTTCAATTCTTCTAGTACTAAGTAAGTATTTCATAAGCCTTTCAAAGTTGCTCTCCGACATGCTTCTGTATATTCCTTACACTTTGTAGTAGGGCAATGTCCGTTATCTGGCAACACCAGCTGTACAGTTTCACGCCGTGTTTCTGATGCAGTAATTGTCTCCTTGAAATTGTTCAAACACTATATGAGATAATGTTGTTATCCTAAACATTCTGTTTCTTGTTCTGAAAGTGAAAGTGCAGATGCTGTTAATAAAGAATTACATCGAATAAAAATGAGAAATTTAGAATAAAAATTAACAAAACCAGATCTCAGTATTCGTCTAGTTCTACAGATATCACTAAATGATTGCAAAATGTAAACAAATTTCAGCCATTGTAATTTTTTCAAAATTACGAAGAGTTTATATGAGAATGTGAACACGCTCTAAAACATCTGAAGCTACATATTTTAAAATGTACTCTATAGAACATTTGGCTGAAGCATAAAACATTTATATAATAAGCCCGATCAGCATTAGCAATGCGCATGCGCAGCCATTTCAGTTCTACTTCCGGGGTGAAGGTCACCGTTCACAAACAAACAGAATGCTGCCGTTAGCGACGTTGTTATGATCTAGATTTGACGCAAATATTTGATATTATTCGTTACTAGTTTATAGAAAATTTCTATATATATTATAGAGTTTATTATTATTTAACCGGTATCTCATGCGCAATTAAGTGCATGTGCGCGGTTGTTAATTGCGGGAGAGGAGATTATCAGCTGTGCCGCTGGAGAAAGACAACCTGCGAAGTCCAGAGTTGCAACAAGGGTGTTGCTAACGGTTTATGTCCAGCGCCATTTGAACTGTTTACATTCCTTCAAACCCAAAGGGATGTCCGTACGTCTGTCATGGACAAAATTGGTAAGATATTAACTATTCTTTCTTTGTTTTCACTTAACTGAATTCCTGTTGTCTAGCGGTATGCAAAGACGCATTTTATCTGTGGCCGCCCCACCCTGGCCAGATCTATCTATTGGTCAGTTTCACTGTATGCATCCTTCTAATTATTCTAATAATGATAGGTTCTAGCGTTGAAATAGTCACAGTATGTCTTAAAACTCTTTTTTCACTACTCTAACCTATACAGTATATCAACCAGATGCACACAAACATTGCCTACACTTTCCTTTCACAGACAGAATAAACCATTTTAATTTCTGCATGTATTTTTTCTTATTTGCAAACGTACATATCTACATATCTATATGGATACTTTGTTCACCAAGAGGCTTAAGAATAAACTATTGAAATTATAGCCAGGGTCTATTACAACCAGAAGAAAATGTACTGGATCATCTGCAGTCATCATTACTACATATGCAACTATCTCAAGTTAATAGGAAAGCTGTTAATGGAAACATATCGACAGTTTTTACACATATCTTGATCTACAGTAATGATTATTTGCTGTGATATTGTTATTATTAGCAATTAAACATTGTTTCATTGATGACTTCAGCTATGCAGTGTAGGTTAAAATATGAAGACTTCCACTGAAACACAACATCTTCCACCAAAAAGTCAAACTGGATGCGGAATCTGGTGCAGAGTTTGGCTGGAATATTTCAAGACAATCCAGGTTCCATGACACAAGATCCATCTGATGATGTCGATTCTATTGTCAGAGACATGATAGATTACACAGTTCTTAACAACTGTAACGTCACCTCAAATGAACCAATGTTTTCAGTATTTAGTAAAAACACTGCATTTTATGATGTTTAATCAGCATTATTTTGTGTTAAAGTAGCGACTTCACATAAATAATATTCTAGTGTATTAAGCTCTAGCCTCTAGTTTATTATGTTTAACAACACTGCAGTTTAAATTATATTTATTCATTCATTCCGAGAATTAATATATTCAAGGGGCTGTCCATCAATTATGTAAAAAATTATCTTGTAATTAAACTAGCCGTTAAATCTGGGAGGGTGAGTTCACTTGCTGTGCAGAAAGAGCTTCGATGGTAAACCGCATTTTTAAACTGAGAATGATTTTGAACCAATTTGTCCACAGAATGTGTTGCCTTCAATGGCGCGGCAAAATGACAAAGAATTGAACAGTCACCACGGCGCAGACTGTGCCTGTGTAGCTGCTGTCCGACAATTGTAGCGAGGCTTCCTTATAACCATGTCTTTTGCCACAACAGGTTCTACGCTCTTGACAGATGGTGCCATCCAATGGCAATGGTTGACTGTTGATGTACATGGCTTCATTGTTGTCAGTCCCTGTTGCCAAGCAATAATCAAGCTTAAATAGCAGGGCTCCAACATGATTGCATGTCGATTCGGGTCTAAAATTTAAACCAACACAGCAAATTCATTTATATGCAAACTGTAACAATGTAAAAACGGAAATGGTAAGCAAACATGAAAACACGCATCCAGACACGCCCAGCCCCTCCCCAATATGGATATGCACATCCATCTTTTCTTCTGTGAAGTTATATTCAAAATTCAAATACTCCCAACAATGTATTTTATTATATGAAAACTGTTAGCAATCATAACATGTCATAAAGATTTCATATGAAAGACTGCAGCATCCTAGGTTTTATTTAGATGCCACTTATAAAAGTGCTTTACAACAGAATGCACATATAAATGCCCTACGCTGCAAAACAGGAGCAATAGGCACTTTCACAGCACCAGTAGGCTATTCTCAAGCATCGCCCAAAGTTTGTGAGGTATTTCCCGAATCCGTTGTGATGGCATATATTCTGTCATCAAGATGAAGAGAGGGCTTTCATGTGATATACTATTTTGAATGAATAAAATACCAACCTTCTTTGTAATCATTGGCTAGTCTGGATAGCAGCGCTCGTTGGTCGTGATCGATATATTGACGTAGTTACAGAATGCCAGTTCGTAACTCCTGTGGACTCGGGCAGCTGTCCCTCGTGTAGATTGTTCGGATCCGGTAGCGTGTAAGTCAACCATTCGATTCAATCGTAAACATAACAGGGTCTTAAGCAGGGAAAAGGTAGATTTCTTGTCGACATCGACCAGTTCTACGCCGTCCACATATGCAGCAACAGCCGACAATTATTGCTGATATATCGCAAATGCAACAGCCACGAGTTTATGTTTAACTCGACAAGTATTCTTGTGGCTTCTGTATGTTCTAACTTTCTTCAAATCATCTACCTTCCAAGGCTTCGATCGATTAAAGTCATCCACTCCGAACGATTCGTCTAACCTAAACGCCATGCATAACTCTTGTTTATGAACGGCGACCTTGACCTTTCCCGTCATGCCTTGCGGGGAAAATTAATGCTGATCTGGCTTATTATAGTGTTTCGTTTAGGTGACAAGATTATCTTCTTAAACCACTAAATTTGTCACCTTACTTAAAACCTTCACTCACTCAATGTGTGTCATTGGAGCAAACAATCAAACAGCATCACCTACACACACAAATAAATCAACCTGATCAACCATTCGACCGTAATATTGTCGAAGACGTAACAGCTCAATTATTATATTCTCTCTGTCAAAGACTTTACTAATTTTTTCGTTGTGATAACATAGGCACTCAACAATTTCCATACAAGGCAGATGGAATAGCAGTTGTCATACAAAACACTGGAAGAAATTCAAAACAAAAATTTATTATGGAAGAAGACATACTGATATAATAATGATAAGAAAAATACCGGCAGAGTAACGGTATTTGTAAAGTAAACTTTCTCCTTTGTCCTTATCTCAAAATGGCTAACATGAAAAAGAATATAGTGCTATAATTAGAGTTGGATTACACGTCCTTCGCCAGTGTCCTCTTGCGACTAGAAATGCGTAAGGCGTTCTTCGCCTATAAACGGAATAACTCGATCGTCGACGCTCTGCACAGTTTGCGCCTCTGAGTGGTACCTTTGAAGGGCGCTATATAAATTTATGAAGGAATGGATGAATATTATTCATATTGCGATTCGACCTTATTGTCGATAACTCTCAATTTATTCCAAGATTCTTATAAAATTATGGGTATATTTCACAACCGGAGGCAAATTAGATAAATTTCCGTCTTCTCATTTGGACGGCTTACACAAAGAGTAAAATTATAATTTATAATTTTTAAATACATTGTAAGGCATGAGTTAGTTATAAAAAAATTATTTATATTATATTATTTAGATGATTAGTATGAGAAAAAAATTATAAAGTCCAATTTTAACCCGAAATTGCATTGTCCTTTCTAATGGTGCGTCAATTCAACGTTACGTTAGGGTAGCAGCTTCGAAGCGCTGAACTGATGTTTTATAATTTTTAGATCATTAACTTACATATGTCCATTGCTCCATATGGTTTTTATTAACTTATTAACGAACTAAATAATTCCAAAATAAATAAAACCCTCTGTCTTCAAATATTGCTTACAACTCCGTTACGAATGGGTTTCTGCCATCTGTGGAATAAATTGAGAACTATTTTTTTTAAATTGACATCATCGATAGCGGGGAACATTTCTGCATTGATTTTACCAAAAAGAAATCAATATGGATGTTTGCTTCTGTTGACCGTCCATAAAGTACGTCACGCTATTTTTGACCATTTTACCCCCCTCCCTTGTCACAAACTGTCACAAAACTCGGACCCCCCTAAAGTACGTCACACTTTCAACATAGAAATAATAATACTTCAGAAAGCAAGGCTAATACATAAACAAGGCTTCGCAACAGCATTATTACTAGCGCTCCTAGCGAGAGGAATCGTGAAAACACATTCAGGAGATATGCATTTCATGCTATTTTGACATAAAACTAATTAAAATCTTTCAGAAAATTTTTGAAAATTATTTTTAAAGCTATGAAATTCTACTAAAAAATAAAAAATAAATTATAAATAAAATATAGAATAAATAAATGTGTGACGTCACACATGGCCTGACCCCCTCCCCTGTCACAAACTGTCACACTTTCTTAACCCCCTCCCCCTGGAGCGTGACGTACTTTATGGACGGCCCCTCAGTTGACAATTTTCGAAAATTTATCCGGTAATGTTATAGTATAAAAAGATTTACAACTCCGTGACTGTAATTATTGCATTTTGCGTATATGTATAATTTTTTTCTTTCAAAATAATATTCAAACTGACAGCCTGGCCACTATAAACTAACTAATTTTTATATCTTAACTCGCCCGGTAAGCGTGGAGACCTAATTATGAATATTTTACAACTCCGTTACTACAACTCCGCTACTTTATTTTTCTATTAAAATAAATTTATTTAATGGTACATGTAGATAATTTATCGGCATAATAATTTATTTTGCTGTGTAATAATTTAATGCACACTTAATACTAATTAATCACAGATTATAAATAGTGGCGGTATATTGTAATGTATATTTAGTACGTAACGGAGTTGTAAATATTTAGGAAACAAAGTTGTATGTGTTTCACATAGTAAAAAAACTAAAATGAAAAATTAAGCCAAATCTGTCAAATTTAAGCTCTGCTCAATATTAAGTAGCCTATGCTTCAGCACTGCCATGCAAATATTTGTGTAAGAAATTTTTTTATTTTGCATGACTTTATTTTTCTCAAATTCTGTTTCTGAATTTGCCTCCTCTGTTTAGTCAAGTAAATGATTTCAGTGTCCTCTGGAAAATTGAATTTTGAAACATGTTTAACTTAATTGTGTGACAAATACAGCTTCCGTGATCAGCTTTTCGTCCTGAAACAAACCAACAGAAACCTTTTAGTATGACTAGAAAGATAATTGAAACTTTTCATAAAGCGTTGCTGGAGTAATTTCTAATTAAATCTCTTTAGTAGCACTATAAATCATTGTCGTAATTATTGTTGCGTAATTCAATTTATTTTAATTTTTCACCATTGCCAGCACTCCAAATGTTATTGTTTTTATTATTATTATTTTTACCCGAGGCATCAAGGATCCCTCAGGATTTAGAAAAAATTGCTATAAGGAGCAGGAAATTTGTCTGGAGGGTCAGGCCTCGTCTTCTGAGTTTGAAGGAAAAGTGCCTTTGAATGCGACCAAGTTGTAGCGTTGGAAACAAACAAAAAGACGCTGGAAAAGAAATGATGTCTCGCGTCTTTCGCCACCAGCGAATGACATACGACTCACTTATGAATTCCAGAGCCGTATGATTGAACGGGCCCAAAGTCTCCATTGCCACGGGCTGAAACAGATGAGATGTAGGAAGCCCTGGTACTTATGAATCTTACGGTTGGCCGCCTGCACTGAAGCGGACCCGACCGAGCCGGCTCCGATGCAAGAGGAGGCACAGGTATGGACGACCGTTGCGTCACAATACAGATACTTCTCTCCGGGTGGCTCCATCAGGTCTTCTACCATCCGATCGAAACAGGCCCGCTGGTTCCATGGTTCTGGGACTTCTGCCTTGAGCAGGGCGCGTCATATGCTGTCATTAATGGCATGGTGACGCAGAGAGCGCCCAGATGCCCTCCTTCACACAAAGCCGTGAACCGACCAAGTCACCACACTGGCAGCTATGGGGGGTACAAAAGGCCAAGCCAAGGCGCATACCAACCGCCGCCTGGACTGCCTCGTTGTCAAGGGCCAGGCCACACGCGGCAATTGGGAGCGCCATCAACCAATCCGCTGAATGTGGGGTGCTAATCGCGGTGAGTCTGGCCCGATCCACCAGCCCAACAGCGCTACGGCCAATGTCGGTCCTATCTCTCTCAGTTAAAAGCCGGTCCCAGACGATCTGTCTGACCGGTAGGAGGCACATTGTGGTCGGCAAGGTGTCCCACCGCACACTCATTTACTCCGTCATAAACTGATTCGGCATCGCAGCGCAAGCCGCGAGAATGGCTGCCTGGAACCCAAGAGTCGATGCGGCTGAAGCCAAGTAGGCGGATAAAGCCAGCGAAACGACTCTACGTAAGCCGAGGCCACCATCTCTGATGGGAAGAGCGGCCTGCCCCTGCCCTTGTCTCTGTCTCTGTCTCAGCTTCGACACACCACTGGATGTCATTCAGGATGCAGTTTACAATTGACTCAAGGCCAAATCGCATTAGCCCGTCCAGCGCCCGAGGGCAGGATGGTCAGAACAAAGGGAGCAACGGAGGAGGTAACTCAGCTTCGACACGCCAAACGATGACCGAAGCAAAATCAAACCGTTTATAATAATAATAATAATAATAATAATAATAATAATAATAATAATAATAATAATAATAAGGTAATAATAATAATAATAATAATAATAATAATAATAATAATAATAATAATAATAATAATAATAATAATAATAATAATAATAATAATAATAATAATAATAATAATAATACAGCGCAGACACTGAATCGTAGTTTCACGCCGAAGCGCATGAGCAATTAAGAGTGAAGCGACTTGCCCAGGGTCCCTACAGAGTGTGGCTTGAGGTGAATTCGAACCCGCAACCCTCCGGCTGCAAGGAACCGAACATACCCCTACACCACCGCGCCCCGCGTCCCTGTGATTTAATAACACCTATCAGACGTTTCATGAAAGTTTTCTAAGTCAAGTCTTGGCTAGCAAAGACTTGTCTCTATTCATTTAGATGTTCTTCCAAGCATTCAATTTGGCTCTCAGTAAAAGTTCTCTGAGTTAACTCTTGGCGCTCAAAGCAATACCTCTGTACATTTATCTGTTCTTTTAAGTGTTACAGCAGTAACTTGGCTACTGAACTGGTTCAGGATAGAATCCGATAGACAGTTGGGAGATAGGTCGATTTGGTGGTTCCTCCAACTGTAGGCCTACCTTTCGCTGTAAAAATTCTCTACATTCGTCTACAGGAAACTGGCACATCTTTGCTGAATCTTTTATTAACTCGTTAGATAAAACATATAATAAAGTTCATTTCGCCACGAACGGGCATATCACAACGCAATGAAACACAACTAGGCTAAAAACAAACTAAGGTGCAACAATCTTGCAAAGACACTCGAACGGGAGTCACGAACGCTACAGTGTTGCGGTACATCGTAACTGTCACAGAGCATTCTTATCTGCGGTCCTCAACTGTTTAGGTTTATTTCGCATTTCAGCGCTCTAAATTATTCCCCATTGTATTGGTTTTAGCGTCGGTAGAATAAAGAGTTGGATTGACGAAAAGAATTTGTTGCGAAATAGAAATCGAATTGATAATAATCGTTGTTTAAATAGAACTCGGATTGATGGAAAGATTCTTGCTAAATATAAATGGGATTTATGAAAAATAATTATTACTTAAATATAAAAAGCATTAGATAAACAAAATTGTTACTTAAATGTATTGTGAATAGATTAAAAAAATTGCTGCCTAAATAGAAGCTGAATTGATGAAAGAATTCTTGCCTAAGTGGAAGTTTGGTTGATGAAAAATAATAATGCTACAGTGAGGGAATACTTTAGAACGCTAAAATTCGAAATTACCCCTTTTCAATGCTGCGACACCTTGATCCTAACTTGTGGCGACCCATAACAGTTACTGATTGGGTTACGTCCTTCAACGCATTTTTGCTACCATTATGATGCATTACACTTCTCACCAGAAGGGGCCACAAAGGTTCATCCATACCCGTCGTTATCCAAGGGGCTGAGAGGGTTGACACCATTAGAGTGTTGGGGATAACCCTCAGCTCCGACCTGCGCATGAGAAAGCATATAGAAAAGGTCCTTGCCTCAAGTTCCTCCTCTCTATACGCACTCCGGGTTTTGAAAGATCATGGCACGTCCCCTTTCGCGCTGCATGAGGCATTGAGGCGGCTATGGTAACCATTGTGGCACACCTTATGTATGCCTACCAGGAGAGAATGAAAGGGATAAATAGCAATGCATGTTAAATCGGATTAGTAGTTTTTTAACGATGAAGTCAGTGCATTTTTTGTACTTATCCATTGTTCTAAGAATGCGTTAGTCTTTTAAAGTAACACCTAGACTATCATTATAACTATCATTATAAAAATAATTCTACTTAATAACTTGACGACGAGCGCATGCTGTAAGCAACAGGGAAACCAATGATCTTAGTCGTTAAAGTGTTACAGTTTGATTTAATATTGCTACAACATCTGTAAAAAAAACTGTGCCAAACTCGTCCTAATAAATCTGATAAACAGCGACTTCCTGTAATTTCCCCACAAGTAATTGTTTCTTGCGTTCATCGTAATGCAGTGAAAGTCGCCAACTAGGAAGAAGCTCCTCAGAAATGAAAAGAATTTGTTTCAATTCTATGTAACATAGGTCAAACATAACCACACTGAATTTCATCTTATCCTTGTGAGCCACAAACAGTCGATTGTTCTCTGAATCCAAAGACAACTGACATGGATTCATGAGCTCTTGATTCTTTTCTCTGTACTGAAACTGGCGAAGTATTTGCCCTTCGCCGTTCAATTTACTGATTACCCAAGATCCACCCCATGATTCCTCAGATTTGTGAATTATGATGAACTGTCCATTGGAGTCGTGTATGATGTGGAGTGGATTCATTATATCGCGGGGTAATGCAATACTTCGAATCATCTTTGCATCAGATCCGAAGATTTCCAATTGACTCACCCCTTCAACATCTCTCAAAAGCAAAGGATGTCCATCATTGGACACTGACAGAGTGAATAGTCCGTATAGTATGGGCAACCATTGAGTCGCTCGGCAGTCCTCAGCAGTTAGCTTCCAGATGCATCTATTCCGCAAGTCAGATACGTATAGACAGTTTAACTTCTCACTTGATACAATATGCTGGCAACCCGAAATCTCTCCTCTCGTGATGTTCTTGTAAGCCTGAAACGGGTTTCGGTCCTCAAAGATAGTTATCACAGTACCACTATCAAATCGGAACATTTTCCTGCAAAGTACGTAGATTTTGTCGTCCAGTTTAGTGACTGCATGCACATCAATCGAACACTGGAGTCTTTGCATGAAGTCAATGGAAACTGAAACAATCAGTAATAGAACTGCTATCGTAGCTTACATAAATCATCTAAAATCTAAATGTCTCCGCAGAATAAACTCAGGTAGGCTAATATCAATGTCGCAAATCTGCTCCACTGGCACGCAAAACTTACATTCATGTGTCAATAAAAAAATAAAAAAATTTCCCAGTCGGGCCTAAAAAAGTGACTCGGTCGGGTTACCGGATACACAGCATTATTTTTTTCCTAAGTACACAAGATAGTTTGAAAATAAATAGAAACTCAAAATAATTGCATGTTATACAGCCTATATTATGCAGGTGTGTTATTCGGTACTTCGTAGGCTACACACGTGAATGTATGCCAACACTACTATCTGAAAACTACCTACGATGATAACCTATTCTTTAGAGAAGAAATCGGGAAACCTCGAGTTCTTTGCACAGTTACAGTTTACATTATATCTGTTCATTTAGATTGGTCGTCATTTTCAGAACTGAGGCTCACAGACAATGACTACAGTTAGCGTCATGAAGCTAGGTTAGTGTATTCATTAAATGAATTATGCAACTTAACTTCAGCTTCGACGTGGGTAACGTACTTAGAGTAGATTAGATTGTATCGCTAGAGGCCTTGCTACAGCATACTGCCATGCCGTATTCAAACCAAATATATATCCATAACTTCTTCGCAAAAGACGGTTCTCAAACTGTGTTCTAGAGTTATATTACACATGCAGAGTTATATATACACGGTGATTCAATAAAAAGTAAGCCAAACTTTGTATTTCATATAAGTACTTCTAACATGAAAACAGTATTAAATTTTTTTGTGAAGAAACTCTCAGTAGTATGGTTTAATCATTTAATTAAAGAAGATATTGTATTTTCGTTTATTAATCAACTCTAGCTGTCATAACGCAGCTAGTTACAAGATTCGTTCATCGATAGTTACAGTGAAACGTGTTAAGGCTTAAAGAGTCATTCTGGGTCAGGTTGATAAGCTTGGCATTATTGTCTAGATAAGGGACTCTAATAAATGTTCAAAGATGTTCAAAATGTCCTCCTTCTGCTTGCACGTAAGCCTGGAGGCGCTGGCGCCATTGGGCAACGTTTTCTTCAGTGCGCGATGACCTTCGTCTGCCACTACCAATGACGCGGTCGACTGACCCTGTTCCGCTAATTTTTCGAAGCAATTTATCTAATCCGCTTCTGGTCCAGTGTTTTTCTAGAGACTCTTGTAGAAATTGACGGCTGCTGTAATTCTTGGATTCCCTCAAACCTTTTATCATGTGTAAATCTTCCTTACTAAAAGGCTTTTTTTCGGAAATTACTAGTTTCTTGTTTATGTTTTTAATTGTATTATCGTCTGCTTTTTTGAGTAGGAAATAAAACCAGAAGTAATTAAAATGAAAAGTAAGTGTGTGCATGTTTTTATTATTAAAATATTATTAATAAAATATAGTTCAAGCTTTAATATTTGTTTATAAAGTTTGGCTTACTTTGTATTGAATCACCGTGTATATATACATATATAACTAATATATATATATATATATATATAACTAATATATATATATATATATATATATATAACTAATATATATATATATAATATATACTTTGAAAAGTTTACAATTGGACCTTATAAGTCATCAGAATTTGGTCTATATACTGTAGATCGGTGAAAAAACAATGACTTAAAAGTAATTGAAGCTTTCACACCTGGTTGTTCTTCATTCGTCTTTGGCGTGGCGATCGTCTTATGTTGCACTACAAATAAAGTAGCAAAACTGATTTAAATCGATTAAGTTGAACCAAAGCCAACATTGCATTACACGACGTTTTTAATACGATCAATGCAAAATTGGTAGCTTTGATTTAATCTTGTCATAACCATGCAAGCAAGTCCACTTGGAAGCATTATAAGATCCAAATTCCCATATACTGTAGAGCAATACGGGTCCAATCCCATTAAGTAGCATAGCCTAGCTATGCATTTCTGATATGCTAAATCAACATTGATTTTGAATAGTCAATTGAAGTATTTTGTTTTAAGTCTTCAAAATAAAATTCTGGCAGAAGTAAAATACAGGGCCTACGTATATTTGAAAGTAGCGGTCACTCAGAAAGAGTTCATAGTCAAAATGCGTCAGTTAGTGACTATTAACTGATCAGAACATACAATATACCACTAGGGCCTAGTAGACAACGTTTCAACAGAACAGAGAAGTCAGTTATGCATGTTAGTAATAATGACTGTTTGTAAATGTAGGCCCTATATACCTTCTAGGTTGCCGACAATGTTCTCCACCTTCAGGATATCTTGGAATGCAGAAGTTTTAAAAGAGACACGAACGGCATTAGCATCTTGCTTAATCTGCGTTGCATTCACTTCCTGCAATTGATTAGCTCTAGCACGCAAATCATCGACAGCGCGACAGATGTCGGTTGGAGTTCCCTTGGATTTTATTTCACGGCAGTACGCATTGAAGCTGTTAACTGCTGCAAGATATCTTTCAATTTTCTCATTTTTATTTTCAGTTTCTTTCATTCGTGTTACCTTTACCTGAAACAATTCATCCAGTAGAACCGTTGCATGCTTGTCGATAAGTTCTTTCAGTTTGTTTGCGCTGTCTTTTATCGCAGTTTCTGCGATTCCCAGGTCTTCCGTGAACCTCCTTTTCTCCTGTTCAAGTATGAGTTTTCTTGCCAATCCTTCCTCTGAACCTTCAACTACTTTCATTTGGAAGATGCCGATCTCGACCCTAAAAGCATCCGCTACTTTGCTTACATCGGAACATTTGTGCAATTTGTGACTTTCTGCAAGGCACTTAATACAAACAACGTCCTTACACTCAGCGCAGTACATCTTCAGCTCTTCCTTATTATGTTGGTTGCAGTATGTAACCACCGATGTCTTCACCAATTCATCCTTAAGTTGGTCTTCGAAAGGTACAATCTGATGATCTCTGCTGTACTTCTGGCGCTTGTGTTGTACAGAACAAATCTCACACATGTTTTCTCGGCATTCAACACAGTATTTTGAAGCATCAGGTACTTCAATATCAGCATCTTCTTTATTTACTAGACAAACGTCGCACGGCAAAGCGGTCTTATGTGATTTGGATATCTTCACTATTTCCATCAATCTCTCCATGAAGAAGTTTTTCGGAAGACCACTAAGTCCATTTCGTGGTATTGCGAATTTTTGCCTACAGATCGGACAGGGCATTGTGTCTCCTAGGCGCTTGTCTGAGTTCCATCTGGTTGATTCGAGACATTTGAGACAAAATGTGTGAATACATGGTAGCATTCTTGGATCTGTGAACATCTCGCCGCAAATGCAACATTCCGTCATATCGATTAACTGTTCCATCGTCTTAAATTCCTCAGGTTCCCAGTTATTTCTGCAATTACGAAAATTATCTTCCAAGTCAAGAAGTAGTAAATACATTTTTTTAACCTTTTCCAATACAATACATAGGCCTGCAATACAAATGAAAATTTAGGTCTAGCGCGCGCTTTAACAAGACAGGTCTTGCACGAGAGCGCGTTTCGCTACATTCTTAGTCATGGTGTAAGGTGAACAAATGAGTTTTAATTTTGTTTTAGTTAAAGTGAATTATTTTTAGCGTGTTTAACTCATGATGTTTATGGCCGAGTATTTTAGCGTATTTTATTATTTCTCTGATGTATCTGCGTAAATGGAAGCTGGATTGATGTAAAATAATTGATTGCCGAAATGGAAGTTGGATTGATGAACTAGTTATTTGCTAAAAGAGAAGCTGGACAGATGAAAAAGCGTACAGTTCAGCGTCGCAAATGAGTCGCCATTGCATGGCGAGTCAGCGTTGGTTGAATACAAGTTGGATTGACGAAAAGAATTCTTGCTAAATAGAAGTCGGATTGATGAAAATAATTTTAGTCTAAGTAGAAGTGGGATTGATGAAAAGAATATTGCTTAAATAAAAGCTGGATTCATTACAGTTATCATGAAAATCATTGAAATAATAAATACGCTAAAATACAAACCTACCTCCACTATCAATAAAATACGCTAAAATGCACTTTTACCTTGTTTTAAACTGAGCAACAGATGTGCACTGTCTAACTGAAGTTGGAAGACTGTTCCATTCTAAGGGTCCTGAGACAGAGATAGCACGGTTTCAAAACTTCCGGTTTGTGCGAAGTACGGTAAAATCTCCTCGCTTCATAAAATTTAATGGTAACCTCGTAGTTTAGGTTGGTAAAGTTATTTTAATGTCTTCAATGCCGCACCTGACGTTGGTAAACAAGCAGTCTACCTACAGTATGTCGATGATAACTACCATCAATCCAGCTTCCATGTAAACACAGCAATGGTTTCATCAATCCCACCTCCATGTAAAGAAACAATTTTTTCATCACCTTCCATTTTAAATTGACCATAATAATGAAATCATTTACCAACCTGAACTACACGGATTACCAAGAATTGTGCGGCAAGCATTTTAGTATCGTAGTTTAGGTGCGTGTTATTTTAATGTCTTCATTTGCCGCAGGTTGGTAAACAAGCAGTCGTACCTACAGTATGTCGAGGATAACTACCATCAACGCTTCCATGTAAACACAGCAATGGTTTCGTCAATCCCAGTGTCGTCTTTAAGAAACATTTTTTCACCACTTTCCATTTTAAATGCCACCATATGAAATCATTTACCAACATAAACTACAGGATTACCAAGAATAATTATTATTGTTCATACCTGAGGAGAAATTTAAATGAAACGGTAAACAATTATTACTTCGGAAATCTATGATCACGAAACAATTTTTTTTAATGAATGCAACGTCCTACTAATTAAGAGGCCGTTGACTACGCAGATGAGGGGAAAATGACGTCAAGAAACAAATTTACGTAATAAACTAAGAACTGATAATGTTTACTTTTATAGCGCCGTTATTTCGAGGCATCAGTCAAAGGCTGCTAAGGAGAAAATAGTAACTGTTATGCAATGAAAATTCCAGTTTGGGTCCGGTAGAAAACAAGGAGAGGAATTCGAAAAATAATTAAGGGAAGACCTTACGGTGGAAATGTGTGGAATGAAACATGAGTTTTGTAGTCACGATCTTAAGGCCATAGCAAACCTGAGGACGAGTCTTCAACGTTCTATAAATTCCATAAAAGGCTGTCGGACATTCTATTCCTAACCAATTAACAGTTACTTATCAAATGACTTGTTACTTACTCACTTATACTAAACTAACTATAATTCCTGTATCTACAAACACAATGACTTATATAATATTTTCTATTAAGGCCTAGGCCTATATACAGTATAGGCTAGCCTGTAGACTGTGTACAGGATTTAAAGAGAATCATTTACTAGTATATATAGCTATAACGGTTGGGAGTTGGGCAAATGCGGACCGGATGGACGTCCGATGCATCAGCGTTATAATGATATCGGAGACCCTTGCGTGCCACATTTAGCTTTGATGCGGGGTAGACTTTATATTTTTTCCTAATATCTTGTTGCATGTCCTCTGTCCTCAAAGCATTCGAGTATCCAATTGTAGATATGATCGGCACTCCTAAAGCATTGAGTTTGGTCATCAATTAGTAATTTAAGGTGGAAAGACGATAAAGATGACCTCTGCCTGGTGTCACGACAACTCGTCGAACGACATTTCGTCTATGACACTTCCTCTATAGACATTTCGTCGAACGACATTTCATCTACAAAGTTATTTGATATTGCCACTTTAAAATGGAAGCTGGATTGATGAAAAAAACTGTTTCCCGAAATGGAAGTGGGATTGATGACAACATTCCTGTGTTGAAATAGAAGCTGAATTGATCGAAATAATTTTTCCCGTAAATAGAAGCTGGAAATCAACCTGGATGCATGGATGAAAATAGGTTTCCATTCAACAGAAGCTGGATTGATGAAAATAATCTTGTCAGTAATTAGAAGCTGGATTCCTGAGAATATATAGCACGTTTTAGCAAAACTATAAGAAAGCAGCCTCTGTTGATTAGCTGTAATGCATACAGATACACTTGTAGATGAAATGTCGTTATACGAAGTGTAGTAGACGAAGTGTCTTTATACGAAATGTCGTTCGACGAGTTGTCGCGGAACCCCATGTCAGAAAATATGACGTCATAGCCTGTTTCTTAACAGACTTTAAGTTATTCGTAATGTTATTCATAATGTCTTACGAGACCTTCAGTTGGTCCTATGACAGCTATCAGTGACTTCTTTGGTAATTTCAGTGTTGTCTTAGTAATAATACTATTTATTGTTCACATTATATTCTAGTCAATTCGTTGCCGATATTTACAATAAGATTCCATCAGTCAGTTCAGTATTACTGTATGTGCTTTTTTCAGTGGGGACTTTGCCAAAACCTTGACAAAGCTAGCTTCGTAATGTACATGGTGTAGGAATTCTTCTACTGTCATCACTTGGGTAAAAGTGCATTTTAGTGTATTTTATTGGGAGTGGAGGTAGACATTTATTTTAGCATATTTAATTACTTAAATAATTTTCACGATAGCTGAACAGCTTCTTTTAAAGCAGATTCTTTTCATAAATCTCGCTTCTAAGTTAAATTCGACTACTATAAATATTATGCCCATGCAATGCGTCCATCACGTCCTACATCTCGTTTTACTAAATGCGCCACATGGCGAATGATAGGCTGAGTGGCCCTTTGGGAGGGTTGGGAACAATAGTTCCGTGAAACTCAGTGGAAAATTAAGTGTTTGTTTTGCATTTAAGGTACTCCACTAAATGTTGTTTGAAAGCCATGGTAGACACTGAAGTTTTGGGGCTTATTTGTTATATTATATAGCCAATGTAGCCTTGAGCATTTCCAAAGCTTATGATTTCAATTTCACATGGTAAATGCACGTGAACGTTATATGCATTCGCAAGATGGCGAATCGTTGATAATCTAATTTCTAGTTGTAATCGTTGGTTTTATTTTAACGCCATTTGTGATGAGCTTATCAAACAAAAACATGCACGACTAAGTTTTTCATTATTTTACTGGTTTAGGTAAGTTGTAGTCATCTCTGCCTTTAACTAACAATTTACACAGGTTATTTTGTTATTTGAAAGATCCGTTTTGTTAGTAATCATTAGGCTTAAAATGTAACTCAGAAAAGGATTTCGGTATCTTTCTTTTCATCTGAGCGTAAGATTTACTTGTTTCTATCTGCTAAATTGTCGTATTACACCTCTTGATTCATATTTTGAATGCGGTAAGGCACTATAGTTACACCCCTGCATAAATGCAAGGTTAAAACAAATAAGGTAAAGTCGTAGTTTACGTTGCTAAATTATTTGATATTGTCACTTTAACATGGAAGCTGGATTGATGAAAGAAATTGTTTCCCTAAATGGAAGTGGGATTGATGAAAACATTCCTGTGTTCAAAATTGAAGTTGATTGATCGAAATAATTTTTCCCGTAAATAGAAGCTGGATGGATGAAATTAAGTTTTCGATTCAATAGAAGCTGGATTGATGAAAATAATTGTTTCCGTAATTAGAAGCTGGATCCATGAGAATATATCTTTGCTTTAATAAAAGTTCCATTGATGAAAAATATTTCTTTCATGAAATAGAAGTTGGATTGATAAAAGTAATTTTTTCAAATTAAATAGAAGTTGGATTGATGAAAAAATTTCTTAATGAAATGGAAGGTGGATTGATGATAGTTAACATGCACATAGGTAGACTTCTTACTTACCAACGTCAAGTACGGCATTGAAGACATTAGAATAATTTAGCAACATAAACTACGACTTTACCACAAATAAAATGAATATAATATTACAAGCATCGGTTATCCCGTAGTTTAGGTTGGTAAATTATTTGAATGTCTTCAATGCCGTACTTGACGTTGGTAAGTAAGCAGTCTACCTATGTCCATAATAACTATCATAAATCCCGCTTTCATTTCATTAATATTTTTTAAATAAATCCAGCTTCCATTTCATGAAAAAAATGACCCAACTTCTGTTTAAGCAAAAAATATTTTTCATCAATGGAACTTTTATAATTATAGGCAAAGAACTATTCTCAAGGGTCCAGTTTCTACTTACGAAAACAATTATTTTCTTAAATCCAGCTTCTATTGCATCCAAAACCAAGTTTCATCAATCCAGCTTCTATTTACGTTAAAAATGATTTCCACCAATCCAACTTCTATTTAAATACATAAATGGTTTCATCAATCCCACTTTCATTTAGAGAAACTATTTTTTCATCAATCCAGCTTCCAATTAAATTTGACGATATAAAACAATTTACCAACCTAAACTACGGGTTTGCCCAGGCATCTATACATAGAAGAAGCATGGTCTATAGTTCGAAGTCCCAAAGTTGTAGAAATTGGATTGATGAAAAGAATTCGTGCTTAAATAGAAGTTGGATCGATGAAACTAACACCTGCTTAATTTGTACTTGGATTGATGATAATAATTCTTGCATAAATGGAAGTTGGAATTATGAGAAACTGTTGTAGTGTAAGTGGAAGTTAGATCTATGAAACTATTTTACTGTATAAGTGGAAGCTGGACTGATGAAAAAATCATAGTTTAAGTAGAAGTTGGATTGATGCTCAAACTATATGCTACAATGAGCGAATAATGTAGAGGACTATTTTGTCGGATTAATGTAGGATTATAGAACCTTCGGACTATCGAACCTTCGGACTATCGACATGGAACCATAAGCATAACCTAGATACTCGAATCCGACATAAAATCGTTGCAAATTAATCCAACTTTTACTTACACTGCGATATTTTTTCATGATTCCAACTTCAGTTTAAGCAGGGATTATTTTAATCATCAATCTATTTAAATTAATTCCTGTTGTAAAAATGCTTTTCTTAATATTCTCATATGTAGCCATATCTCGACGCTTTTCAACAGAAAAATCTTGACTATATGCCTAAGCATTGCTCACTCTGCTCATGGGCATGCACTGTAGGCAAAATGAGAGAGCTTTGGGTTCCAGTATTGAGTCGGCCTTATTGCTTTGTTCTCTATGTTCTGCTGCCCATGGAGCAAGTTCCTTGCTTTGGGGGTGGGGGGGGCCCGATAGCGCATTGGATAACACACTGGCGTAGAGAGCGATAGGTACCGAGTTCGAGTCCCGTAGGGAGGACATGCGTTGTAGGCTGATATTAGCACCGTGTATTGCAGGCTGTCTGTTCTGTTAGTAGTTAAGATTATTTCAATTGCATAACATGTAAATGTACAGCACAGTGCGTTTGTCAGGCGCTTAATTAAAGAAAAGACATTATATTATTATTATATCAGTATAATAAGCCAACTGTACTTTCTTGTTACATGTAATTTAACCCTCCTCTTGGAAGAAACCTATTTAAGATCTTATTTCATATATATGTACTGTTTCCATTGAATTGTCACAATACATACGCCGTTTTTTCCTTATGTTAGCTTTGGTGTCACGACAATTCGTCTACCGACATTTCGTCTACGACACTTCGTCTCCAGAATTTTCGTCTACCGACATTTCGTCTACATAGTTACTTGATATTGTCACTTTAAAATGGAAGCTGGATTGATGAAAACATTCCTGTGTTGAAATAGAAGCTGGATTGATCGAAATAATTTTTCCCGTAAATAGAAGCTGGAAATCAACCTGGATGCATGGATGAGAATAAGTTTCCATTCAGTAGAAGCTGGATTCATAAAAATAATCTTGTCGGTAATTAGAAGCTGGATTCTTGAGAATATACAGCACGTTTTAGTGAAACTATAAGAAAGCGGCCTCTGCTGATTAGCCGTAATAGATAACGATACACTGGTAGACGAAATGTCGTTAGACGAAGTGTCTGTAGATGAAGTGTCGTAGACGAAATGTCGGTAGACGAATTGTCGCAGAACTGTTAGCTTTATGCTTAAGCAGGGAATCTGTGATGGATTGAAAATATGCTATAAATAGTTTGTTACATTACACTACTGGTAGATCACAAATCAGGTGTTTAGATAATTGCACTGTGCTATTTCTCACTCAGGATTGATTGTGTAGAAATATATATTAAAAATTGGTATAATAATAAAATATACAGTTCAGAATGATTTTTACTTTTTTAAGACGTCTTGAAGATGGAAGGAAGATTCCTTAATGACGAAAAGGAATTTACGTGTGAATATTGTAACAAAGCATTTACATACAGATCTGATCTCAAATATCATGAATGTACACACAGTGGAGAAAAGCCATACCAGTGCAGTTTATGTGACAAGACGTTTGCACATATAAGCATTCTGGAAGACCATATAAATATTCACACTGGAGTAAAATCGTACAAGTGCAATTTTCATTCATGTGATAGGGCTTTTGCCGCAAAGCAGGAACTGTATTTTCATAAAAGTTCCCACAATGGACAAAAACAGCCAAATGAATGCAATTTATGTCATGAAGTATTTCGCAAGAAAAGTTCTCTGCTGATTCATATGAGAAGTCACACTGGAGAAAAACCATTCAATTGCAATTTATGTGACAAATCATTTGCAGCGAAATCTTATCTGAAACACCATATAATGATCCATGGTGAAGATAAATCATTCAAGTGCAATTTTTGTGAGAAAGCATTTACACGCAAGAAACAACTGAAATGGCATACAATTATACATACTGGTGAAAAACCATACAAGTTTGATTTGTGTCAAAAAGCATTTGCACAAAGCTCGACTCTCAAATATCATTTAAAAAGCCATACCAGAGAAAAAATTTGCAACAGTGAATTATGTCAGAGGACTGAATTGAGCATAATGGAGAGACACCTTGAAAGTACTTCAAATGAGAAATTCAGCATATCTCATAAACGTGGCAGCTGTGGTGATGGCAACGTATCATCGATAACAGAAACGAAAGCGGAACTTTCATTGCGACAGAATAATATTCAAAGTCCTGATATCAAACTAAATTCTGGAAATCATTGGACAATTGATTCTGATGTAAATGCTTTTGGGTCAGAACTCTGCGGTTGTGGGATATGTAATGAAGAATTTGAAATCAAAAAGGAATTTATAGAACACTGTAGTCATCACTTTCAGACTCTGCAAAAGGACACATTTCTTGATCTATGTGAACATCTGTCCTGTTATTCCTGCAGAGAAGCAAAAAGACTTTTTGAAGCTTAAAAGTTGGATCAGCAACTTTTACATTATAACCTATTTCCGCTGAGACTGTGCTAATCATAATGCCCTACTTGACTCGTAGTTGTGTGGTGTTAGAACAGCTGTCTCTTGAATTTTTTTGGTAAATTCCCTGAAACTCTAGAAAGTATTTTCCATCGTAGCAGCCAACTGTTAACTTTCGGTGACTTCATTACTAGTATCATTACTAGTACTGTGGGTCGCGGTGGTGTAGAGGTACGTTCGGTGCCTTGCAGCCGGAGGGTTGCGGGTTCGAATCCACCTCGCCGCCGCGTAGGGACCCTGGGCAAGTCCTTCACTGCAATTGCTCATGCGCTTCGGCGTGAAACTCTGATTCAGTGTCCGCGCTGTAGTCGGGAGCGCCTCTGAGTAGAATTCTTGAAGGAGCGCTATAACAAGTGCTTATACATACATACATACGGTGTCACGACAACTCGTCGAACGACATTTCGTCTACGACACTTCGTCGAGCGACAATTCGTCGAACGACATTTCGTCTACTAAGTTATTTGATATTGTCACTTTAAAATGGAAGCTGGATTGATGAAAAACTGTTTCCCGAAATGGAAGTGGGATTTATGAAAAGATAGAAGCTGAATTGATCGAAATAATTTTTCCCGTAAAAAGAAGCTGGAAATCAGCCTGGATGCATGGATGAAAATAGGTTTCCATTCAACAGAAGCTGGATTGATAAAAATTATCTTGTCAGTAATTAGAAGCTGGATTCCTGAGAATATATAGCACGTTTGAGCGAAACTATAAGTTAGCGGCCTCTGTTGATTAGCCGTAATGGATACAGATACACTTGTAGACGAAATGTCGTTATACGAATTGTCATAGACGAAGTGACGTTATATGAAATGTCGTTCGACGAGTTGTCGCGGAACCCATACATACATCTAGAAATCTGATTCCATCAGTGGACAATATTTCTGGATATTCTTCGTCAGTGGAGACTTTGCAACATCTTCCTGAGGCTCCACTCATAAAAATTATATTATGGTGGTTTTTTCTACTGTCACCGTGCATTGCTTTAATTTGCCAGGGCGTGTGGGTGCATTTGCCACTGGCAAATTTTGCCAGTGGCTTCTGATGACAGACTGGCTGAGTTTCAAGTTGTTTCCATTCGACTTGATGCATCATTCGCAAGTAAGATGGTACCCTGTGTTTAGCCTTAAGCAGCACTTTAGAAATGTACCTATGTATGTATGTATGTATGTATAAGCACTTGTTATACCGCCCCTTCAAGATTTCTACTCAGAGGCGCTCCCGACTACAGCGCAGACACTGAATCGGAGTTTCACGCCGAAGCGCATGAGCAATTGCGAGTGAAGGACTTGCCCAGGGTCCCTACGCGCGGCTTGAGGTGGATTCGAACTCGCAACCCTCCAGCTGCAAGGCACCGAACATACCCCTACACCACAGCGACCCATGTGCTAGATTGTAATTTCATACGTAAGTAACTGTTGGTCTCTGGTCTCAGTCACTAGTAAAATCATCCTCCAGTTCAAACTACAAAGGATCTCGGTGAATGCAGAAACTGAGGTGACGGATGAACACTCTGGAGTCCGATGAGGTAGGCGAACGCAAGATCACGTTACAGGCCTCATAATCGCGACGCAGAAAACTAGAGAACACCACAATCTCTACATGATTGTGGTCTTTTGATTTAAAGAATGCTTTTGACAGTGTCTCTTGGGAAAGGCTCTGTCTGGCCAGGATGGACATGGGCTGCCGTATTCATGTTGCTAGCATGCTTACTAGACTTGACTGTAAACAGCAGGTTAGAGTGAAAGTGACTGATGTCCCATCATGAGATTTCAGTGTTAAGAAGGTTAATCGACAGGGTTATGTGATCTCATCATACCTAATCAACATCATGGCTGCGATGGTTATGAGGAAGGCTTTGGATGTTCATGATGGTGGAATTTGAACAGGACGAAGAAGTATTCAAAATCTGTTACATACGGAAGATGCTGTTTGCTTGTTGAACTTGAAGGTCAAGATACTGGAAATAGTGAATGGTTTAGACCGGGCAAATGGCACTCGTGGTCTATTGACCAATGTTGACAAAACCAAGACTATGGTAACATAAGGTACCGCAAGTGATATCAGGGTACAAGGCAGCTAGTTGGAGAAGGATGACACATTTTCATATCTTTGGCTTACTGATAAGTTAGGACTTCGAGTGTGGTAAGGAGATTTGGTCAAGTCCAGAAAAGGGATCAACACTCAGACAGATGTGGAAGAGTCATAGAATATTAATTCAGTTAGCCTAAGGCTAGCTAAGGGACAGTATTATGTTGGAGCAATACTGAGACAGTAATAGCATCTTGATTGGAAAAGAGATACGACTGGCGAAGGGTGTCGTGACAAATGGTTCACCACCAAATAGTTGGAAACGAATGGTTCACACAAATAACCTTTTGTTGTGTCACAGAATCGCCCATTGTTTGGATAAGACCTGGTTGGACCGATGAAGATAATGCTTCATTAAATAGAAGTTGGATTGATGAAAAGATTTCTTGCTAAATAGATGATGGATTGATCAAAATTATGCTTGCTTAACTAGAAGTTGGATTGATGGAAATAATTCTTTCTAAATACATGCTGGATTGATGAAAATAATTCTTGCCTAAATAGTAGCTGCATTGATGAAAGAAATTCTTCCTAAATAGATGGTGGCTTGATGAAAATAATTCTAGCTTAAATAGCAGTTGGATTGTTGAAAAGAATTCTTGCTTATAAAGAATTCATTGGTCTGCATGCACTACTGCACAAGCACCACCTTGTTCATTTCGGCACCCTTGCACATTTTCTACTGGTTTTTATTCATGCTTTGCTGGTCTGTGTTATTATACATAAAAACAGTACTGAGAAAGGGGCGGCCCTGCCAGCGGAACGATATTGTTCCTTTTGGGTTTACCCTTTGACACCATAAACTACTGTGCCAACAAATGCACATGAACTTGTATTTTGGTTGGTGATCAATAAAGCTCACAAGTGAATTGAAAAATTGAATTGAAGTAGAATGACTTCCTTGAAGAGAAGTTGTTTTGATGAAAATAATTCTTCGTAAATTCTTCCGATAATGTGAAGGCACCGAAGAATATCGTCTCTGGCTGGGTTGGGTATGATCACCCGATGCCATTTGAACGCCAAACGGTTATCTCGTAGTTTAGGTTGCTAAATTATTTAAATGTCTTCAATGCCGTACTTGACATTGTAAGCAGTCTACCTATGTCCATGATAACTATCAAATCCAGCTTTCATTTCAGGAAGAAATTTTTTTAATCAATCCAGCTTCCATTTCATGAAAAAAATGACCCAACTTCTATTTAACCAAAAATATTTTTCATCAATGGAACTTTTATTTAAATAGGCAAAGAACTATTCTCATGGGTCCAGCTTCTATTTGCGGAAACAATTATTTTCTTCAATCCAGCTTCTATTGCATCAAAAACTGACTTTCATCAAACCACCTTCTATTTATGGTTAAAATTATTTCCACCAATCCAACTTCTATTTAAATACACAAATGGTTTCATCAATCCCACTTTCATTTAGGGAAACCATTTTTTCATCAATCCAGCTTCCGTTTTAATTTGACGATATAAAATAATTTAGCAACCTAAACTATGGGTTTACCCGCCACTTATGGCGAGCTCGTTGATATTTAATGCGCTCTTTAGTTTAGAATACCTATTTTGGACGCATAAGTAAAGAAGTCGTATTTTAATGTGAGACAAAATTGTGACGCGAAACCCGACTCAGCAAAGTCAAATTCAAGTCCGGGCCTTCAAGTCCAAGTTCGAGTCGTGACAAGTCAAGTCCGAGTCCACAAAAAATCGGTGCCTTCACATTATCGGAATCGAGTCCTTGGCCGGACTCAAGTACTGCATCACTGCCAACAGGAGTTCCCAGCTCAGTCCACTGCTGTTTATATGCAGTCTACACTCTACAGTCCTTAAAATTGCATGGATCCAATTGGAACCCTGGGCTGGGAAAGGGTTAAAATTACCAAAGACAGGAAAATACCAATATTCAGGATACACGATAATCTTTATTACACATTCATCTTTCATAATGACCAAACATAACGTCCAACACTTAATCAAAGTAGAATAAACTAATGGAATTTAATTACTTAATACACAATGAATTGGCTGAATGCAATGACAACAGGCTAAGTAGCTGGCACTGGCAGTATGAAACAGTCTCAGAAAATGATGTAAAGCAAGGTGCTCTAGCAGCTACATAGCTATTAAAGCACGAGTATGTGTTCAGCCAAGTATAATATTTAAAAATAAAGTTCTCAAGTAGTGGAACCCATAACGAAAGACTAATGTTTTTTAGTAGCTATAGCACACAATTTCACTTTTACGAAGTGAAGCAACTCTACAGTTTTATACAATTATGTGAGTAGAAAGCAACACCATTGACATGTGGTGCATATAAAGAAGAACCTCAACATTATATACATCAGAATGCCTAAGTATTCTTAAATGAAAGTGGTACAAAGTAACCATTCATGTATGCATGTATCTCAGCACTTGTACAGCTTATTTTCTTTATCTCAAATTACAATTGTTTTTCAATTAATTATGTGGAAACATAATTCAGAAGATGTCAGCAACTAAGTCGTCAGGTGGAGAAAATCGATGTCGAGAACAATGCTCTAGAAATTCCTCCTCCACTTCAAACAATTGGTCACATATTAAACATCCAAAAGATTTCGACAAAGGTGCTTTTGAATCCACAGATTTGAATATGCTAAAATACTCACATTCTCCATCTCTAATTTTCGGAAAATGACCTGTAATTCCACTAGAAATCGGATACATGTTCTCTGAGAAACGTTCATCTGGTTTATCAATAACGCCTGTACTACTAACAGTGATGAAATGACCAGTTAGGTTAGCCTGTATTTCACTTTCAGTTTCAACATCCTGTGGCTGTGTTATTCGATGGAGTTTAAACTGCATCAATGAAGAACTGCTCTTGTTATAAGGTTCAACGCATGTGTGTTGCTTCTCAGTTGCATGAGTGCTTCTGTGTCTCTTTAGAGTTCCAATTAGTCTGAATCCTTCATTGCAAACCTCACATATATATGGTTTTTCACAAGTACGAGTTCTTATGTGCTTTTTCAGATTACTACCTTGATAAAATGTTTTCTGACACAACTGGCACCTGTACGGTTTGTCACCAGTATGGGTTCTTATGTGGTTTTTCAGATTAATACCTTTACTAAATGATTTCTGACATAGCTGGCACTTGTATGGTTTTTCACCAGTATGGGTTCTCATGTGCTGTTTCAGATGACTACCTCGAGTAAATGTTTTCTGACACAACTGGCACCTGTACGGTTTTTCACAGGTATGGGTTCCCATGTGCATTTTTAGAGTACTTTGAGTAGCAAATGATTTCTGACACAAATAACACCTGTATGGTTTTTCACCAGTATGGGTTCTCATATGCGTTTCCAGAGTACCACCCCGATTGAATGATTTATGACATAGCTGGCACCTGTATGGTTTTTCGGTAGTATGGATGATCATGTGCCTTTTCAGAGTACACCGTTGAGCAAATGCTTTCTGACACAGCTGACACCTGTATGGTTTTTCGGTAGTATGGATGATCATGTGCCTTTTCAGAGTACTCCGATGAGCAAATGTTTTCCGACACAGCTGACACCTGAATGGTTTTTCATCAGTATGGGTTCTCATGTGCACTTTCAGTTGACTATGATTAGCATATGTTTTCTGACATAAATGACACCTGTATGGTTTTTCACCAGTATGGGTTCTCATGTGCACTTTCAGTTGACTATGATTAGCATATGTTTTCTGACATAAATGACACCTGTATGGTAGGGTGGTTCTCAAAGCTGAGTAAAAATATAAAGTTTTCAAAATTTATTATGGTACCCTTTTATTTTGTTATGCTTCATGTAACAATGATTCCTGCCAAATTTGATTGAAATTGAACAAAGTTTAGAGGTCGCTCAACAAAGTCAACTTTCCAAAGTGAATCACATCTTCTAATTCACAGGATGTCGAGCAGGCGCATGTTCTCTGATCGAGACTAAACTTGAAAAAACCTACTGCATCTTGCTTGTCGGCACCATGTGCGCGAAGTCATACTTAGTGATATTTTTAAACACTCATTTGGACCATCAAATGGTCCAGGCATTTCACTTTTTAAGCAGTTGCGTGAGAACTGGCCACACATGGATGCGATAATTTCAAGACAGCACTTCAAGATCCGAACTGTTCAGAAATTCTGGCAGCACACAGTAAACTCAGACTTCCTGCAATTTAATTCGCCAAAAATGCTTTACAATTTAGCAACCAGCCTGGAGATGACTGCCGTGAACTACTTGAACTCACTGTTATCTTTCTTGGTGATATTCCTCCACGTGGAATCCAATTGATGGCACCCGGTGCAATACATCAGTCCAGATGGATGGCAAAGATATTGTATTCCATCAAAACCTGAATATTCAGAGAACAATTCCGACTTACAGCCCGGGAAGAAAAGTCACTTAGAGACAGAAGCCTGTTTGCTAGTTTGGCACACAGAAGCATAGATTTCTTGTCCCAACCCGATTACAGCTCCTTCCAATGACCTTCGACTTCTGAAGTCTCTCTTGAAGTACAAGGAGATAAATGACGTCATTTCTACAGCAGCCACCAAGGCTCTTTCAAGGCACTTGTGGTATTTGAGTGAGAAGATGGTAGCCTTGGCCTTTTTTGACCCTGCCATCGACCATGGAGTAAAGCGAAATATGGTCAAGGCACTTCAAAATCCAGGACCAAACGAGCCGCCGAAACGCATTCAAATGCAGGTGAGCAGAATTGACAACAAGCAGCTGGAAGATTTTGTGACTGTCAATGCTCTCAACTTCTTTGAGATACTTGAACTGCCGAGCAAGCTCCTAACTCAGATTGATAAGCAATGGGAAGAAAATGAGAACTTTCAGAAGGCGAAACATTGCGCATAGAGTCTCAGGGTTGTGAACGACAATGCTGAGCGGGGTGTAAAACTCATCCAAGAATTAATTCATAAATTAAAAAAATGAGGAGCAAAAACAATACCTAAATATTGCAGGTTGTATCTGCATGAGCACAGAGCTCAGTCAGTTCCCTGAGGCAAAGAAGTCTGTGCTACTTCTGGGACTCCAGCAACCTAAAACTCTATAAATCTGTTACGCAGATATTGTTCAGTAAATGGCTGCTTTGCAGAAACTTTCTATTACTTTATGACTAAATGATTAGCTTTATATAAATATTCAGTAGATCTGTTTTTCACTCAAAATCTTACAGTCTACATTGTCCAGTTTGTTTCTTTGGTTTAAAAAGTCTTTGTTAATATTTTATGAGCTGATTTGTCTATTTTTCGGCATTAGCCTATGAACAGCAATATTATCGTGATTCTTGAATATAGAGAAAAGTCACGAGCACTGAGCGACCTCTAAATATCAATAAATCAAGATAAAATTTTGGACTTATTTACTACAAAGGCAAGGTAAAAGATTGAGAGAGTACCATAAAAGAAATAACAACTTTTATTTTTTAGAACCACCCTACTGTATGGTTTTTCACCAGGATGTGTTCTCATGTGACTTTTAAGATTACGAACCAGATCAAATGTCTTCGAACATAGCTGGCACCTGTATTGTTCTTCTCCCGCAAGGATTCTCGTATTCGCCATCAAGTTACTCGTGTAATTGATAATTTCACTGTTTTTCTTCAGTATGGGTTCTTTGATGAGCTGCCAGTTGATCACGTTGACCATACGGTTTCTGGAAATAATTGACAACAAAGGAAGTTAAATACTACACTGGGAGTGTCACCAGGGCCACACTAAGGCTAGTGCAGGCCCGGGTGCTCTGATTACCTTCCAAAGACCCCTCTGACTACCACCGGTCCACTAAGGGCATATTTATAAAATGCTTACCGTACCAGTGTGTATTAACCGCCTAAGGATGCATTTTTTGTGGTGTATTTTTTCTAAAAAAAGTGTCAGATACCTATTACAATGGTATTTTAGGAACGAACGACAAACAATATACAAATCATTAATCATTCTTATCACTATTGTTTTAAGTGAATTCTTACATGTTTAACACTCAGTCATGGTCATCGCCAGTTAGGACTTGGGATTCCGCGCATTGCAACGAAGCCATGGGAACTTTCATAAGAGCAAAGTCGTCAATTACATTTTCACTTTCCGAAAATGCGGGCCCCTCAAAACTGTGGGCCCGAGTGCTGCAGCACCCTTAGCACCCCCCTAATTCAGGCCTGAGTGTCACGTTTGGTATTAGAAGAAGTAGCCTGTCGAGAAGTCAACAGCGACACAGAATCCACATTTGCAACCGAACAAAGTGTTACGTGCTTTACCATACAGCCTCCCAGAAATGTATATGAGACTGACTGCCACTGCATACTCAGGAGTACTAGCATATGAACTCCGGCCAGTTCCAGTCTGCATATACCCAAATCCCAACCCGTACAGCAGGTCATAATTGTAATTGTAACTGAACATTTGTATAGCGCATGTTCGAGAGATGCAATTGACATGGTCTGAAAATGATAGAACTGGATCCAGGGTAACGCCCAGATCCCGAACTGAGATAGAGTAGTGGACCCGTCTGGGAAAGTATCGCAGAGAGATTCCATGTCAATTTTGGATAGTTGGGCTCGACCGCCAAGCCAGATGAATTGGGTTTTGTCTGAATTAAGGCGGAGACGGTTAGAAGACATCGAAAGATCCAGCGTCGTGGTGGCCTCAAGGACCTTCACGACCAGTGAAGCAGCTGCGCTGGCTGGACCATGAGCAAAGGCTTGGGTGTCATCGGCGTACTGAATATAATATAATGTAAGAGCAAAACTAAAAGTTGGATGAGCGATGAAAACATGGTAATAATTCTAGGTTATTGCAGTAACATTAGAAGTTGGATGAGCATATTTTTTAGCAGAAATGGAAGCTGGATGAGCGATGAAAAAATGAGTTTGATGCTAAATTATTGCGGTAAAAGTAGAAGTTGGATGAGCGATTAAAATATTTTTCGTAGAGGCAAAAGTTGGCTGAGGGATGGAAATATGTCGTAGTAGAAGTAGAAATTGGATGAGCGATGAAAACATGCCTAAAATATGTTTTAAATATTTACGAACAGCTGTACCGGTTGGGATTTGGGTAACTGCATGGCCACAAGGGTGACGCTAATGATCTTTGTTATCACAGTCTCATTAAACTGAAACAACTACTACTGCTAGCACACATCATTGGTAATTTCACAGTTTAGCATTCTTAATTATTCGCCCATTGTAACATTATAATTTTTCATCAATTCAACTTCTACTTCAGCATGAATCCTTTTCATCAATCCAGCTTCGATTTAAACAAGAATTCGTTTTATCACTCCAAATTCCATGTAAGCAGGAATTGTTTTTCATCAATACACCTTCTATTTAATTAAGAATTATTTTCAATCAATCAAGCTTCAATTTAAGCAAAACTATTTTCATTTATCCCACTTCTATTTAAGAAAAAATATTGTGATCAATCCCAGTTCTATCCAGCAAGAAATCCTTTCGTCAATCCAGTTTGAATTCGACCGGCGCTAAAACCATGCCCGATAGCGCATTGGATAGCACACGGGCATGGAGAGCGAGAGGTACCGAGTTCGAGCCCTGTTGGGCGGACATGCTTTGTAGGCTGCTATTAGCGCTGTGTATTGCAGGCTGTCTGTTCTGTTAGTAGTTAAGATTTATGGCTTCTGTCATTTGTGTTCTTGTGAATTGTTTCAATTGCATAACATGTAAATGTACAGCGCAGTGCGTTTGTCAGGCACTTCAATAATTTATAAATAATAATAATTATTATTATTATTAACATAATTATTATTATTATTTTTTTGATTGAATATTAACTATTTAGAATGTAAAATATCCGGAATGGCCCTATTCGTCTGTTTCCTGGCTGGTGATTATTATTATTATTATTATTAGTATTATTATTATAATTATTATAATTATACATGTATAGTTATAATTATAATGCCCTAAAACAGCACGCAACTCCATCTATGTACAACCAAGTGCTATCATTTATAAAATATACTCAATCCATTCAGCTTAAATATATAATTGGAACACACAGCGTAATGTTACGTCTCAAAGTAACAAGCCCTATTGGGCTCAAGTTGGTATTTTTGTTTCAAACCGTGGTACATTTTGCAATACATAGGCCTAACAGCATTCGAATCTACAAAGTGGTCTAGAGAGAATTTTAACCCGTTGGAGGTGAGGTGGGGTATGACACACCCCATAGGTATTCTACGCTGCATTTTCTACGGAAAAAGTGGCGCCATCTTGATTATTTTTGTCTACCTTAGTGAATGTGAAATACGGACACTTAAGGACAATTTAAGGTACTTTTGAACGCACAATCTGTTTATTTTGTTGCATATTAAAGTGAAATTATAATTGTTCGTATGCACGTTGATTTGAATGAATAACAAAGTCACGGCCCAGTGTAGAAACAATTGGGCGATAATAGAAGATATTGCAGATATAGGATAGGCTATATAGTTTTGCAACGAGGCAAAATTGACCCATTTTACGGGTATTATGTCACATGTTCGCAAACGTTACATGTTTCAAGGGCCACAAAGATGCCATTGCAGAGAGCCGCTTTGATTTTGAGCACAACCGCGCTTACCATTTCAATATTATTATGATTGAAAACAATTATTTGTTCCCAATAATTACCCGTTTAGGTGATAATTGGTTTCAAAACTATAGTTTTGCTCACAACTAATGTTATGTAGTTGATATCGCGACTTGCAAGTAAAAATATGTATTGGGGTATGTCGTACCCCACCTCACGGTAGATGCATATTCCCTGATTCACTTGGGGAATGTATACATTCCCTGAAAAAACCAGGGTATATACATATACCCTGAAAATTTCATGTGATTTCTATACACATACCCTGAAAGGCTTTACAATAACACATTAAGCCAGATTTCTATACACATACCCTGAAAATTTCAGGGTATGTCTAACATCTGCTGTTACATTTCACAAGAACTTTGTGGCATGTACATATCTGTTTGTTTTATGTATTGGCTGTCAAGTATGCCAACATAACGAGTGATGACGGGCTATGGCTCACGTGGACAAGTGGACCTGATTGATATGCAGTCCATGCCTAGTGGACATCACAAATGGATCATGGTATACCAAAATCATCTGACCAAATACTGTGCTCTACGTCCGTTGTCTACAAAGCTCGCGGCTGAGGTTGCCTATCAACTCAGTAGTTGACATCATGCAGATTATACTTCGACCGTAGACAACTCTCCAGCATCAGGTGAAGTGGGAACAGAACCAAATCAGAAACAAATATAAACTCAGAGAAATCGAGCTTCTGCCGGATGCTGACGTCTCCAAGAAGATGAAGTTGCTCTGTGAACTGCAGCTCTGATGAAATCGTTGTGTGGCGGTTAAGGTAACTGTGCTGGAACCGTCAGATGCCTATCAAATTGTGTGAAATGTAACAGTAAATGTTACACATAATTACACCCTGACATTTTCAGGGTATGTGTATTATACACCATGATTCAATGAAAAGTAAGCCAAACTTTGTATTTCGTGTAAGTACTTCTAACATGACAACAGTATTTAATATTTTTGTGAAGAAACTCTCAGTAGTATGTTTTGATTATTTAATTAAAGACGATGTTCAAAATGTCCTCCTTCTGCTTGCACGTAAGCCTGGAGGCGCTGGCGCCATTGGGCAACGTTTTCTTCAGTGGCGCTGACCTTCGCCTGCCACTACCAATGACGCGGTCGACTGACCCTGTTACGCTGATTTTTTTGAAGCAATTTATCTAATCCGCCTCTGGTCCAGTGTTTTTCTGGAAACTCTTGTAGAAATTGACTGCTGCTGTAATTCTTGGATTCCCTCAAACTTTTATCATGTGTAAATCTTCTGGTAAAGTCGTAGTTTACGTTGCAAAATTATTTGATATTGTCACTTTAAAATGGAAGCTGGATTGATGATATTTAACATGCACATAGGTAGACTGCTTACTTACCAACGTCAAGAACGGCATTGAAGACATTAGAATAATTTAGCAACGTAAACTACGACTTTACCTATATACTCAAGATGGAATGAGCACCAGACAGGAATCATGCTGCAGCTGAAAGGACTCTAGCAGATTGTATCACTGCCATCGAAAGACATGGAGACAGAATGGTAACAGAACAATAATTCCTTAGCCTGTGCCCAGAGAGTCGGCAAATGCATCGAGCGAACCACGAAAGCATACATGCAATAGATTGACCCCGAGATGGACTCATAATAGAGGCGAGTTAATGATCTCTCCAAACACAGATTTTATAAACTAACCTTGTTTCGTTTTAAAATTGAATTTTCCCAATAATCTGTTTCATGCACTGTTCAGCACAAAATGGCGAGCGATTAAAATGTTGCATAACGAGGGCGATTAAGGTGGATTTTGTGAAAGTATTTCCTGTCATCTAGCGAATAAATTTTAATGTGCAACATCCACTAAGTTTTAGGCTTAGGTCCATGTAAATTTAATATTAAGTATTATTTCTAAAACTGATATTTTTGACATTTATGTAATATACGGAGACAGAATCGAACTGCCTATTGGAAAGTTGGGTCATTATAGCGTAATATGCAAATATGCCCAATATGAAGCGTCTCTCTCTCTCTCTCTCTCTTCGTGACACATGTGACTATATGCGACAACTCGTCGAACGACATTTCGTATAACGACACTTCGTCTACGACAATTCGTCTAACGACATTTCGTCTACCAGTATTTGTATCCATTACGGCTAATCAACAGAGGCCGCTTTCTTATAGTTTCGCTAAAACGTTCTATATATTCTCAGGAATCCAGCTTTTAATTACTGAAAAGATTATTTTCATCAATCCAACTTCTGTTGAATGGAAACCTATTTTCATCTATGCATCCAGGCTGATTTCCAGCTTCTTTTTACGGGAAAATTATTTCGATCAATTCACCTATTTCAACACAGGAATCTTTTCATCAATCCCACTTCCATTTCGGGATACAGTTTTTTTCATCAATCCAGCTTCCATTTTAAAGTGACAATATCAAATAACTTAGTAGACGAAATGTCGTTCGACGAATTGTCGCTCGACGAAGTGTCGTAGACGAAATGTCGTTCGACGAGTTGTCGTGACACCGTGACTATATGATTTTCTGTAGAAAGTTAGGCTGCATCGAGCGAACCACGAAAGCATAAATTCGAGTTAAACCCCGAAATGGACTCAAAGAAGGCAAACCCGTAGTTTAGGTTGGTAAATTATTTTATATCGTCAAATTGAAATGGAAGCTGGATTGAGGAAAAAATTGTTTCCCTAACTGGATGTGGGAATGATGAAACTGTTTCTATGTTTAAATAGAAGTTGGATTGATGGTAATAATTTTTACCGTAAATAGAAGCTGGATTGATGAAACTAAGTTTTTGATGCAATAGAAGCTGGAATGATGAAAATAATTTTTTCCGTAAGTAGAAGCTGGACCCTTGAGAATTGTTCTTTGCTTAAATAAAAGTTCCATTGATGAAAAATATTTCTTTTGTTAAATAGAAGTTGGGACTTTTTTTTCATGAAATGGAAGCTGGATTGATGAAAAAATTATCGATGAAATGGAAGCGGGATTGATGGTAGTTATCATGGACATAGGTGGCGTGCTTACTTACCAGTTGACGTCAAGTACGGCATTGAAGACATTCAAATAATTTACCAACCTAAACTACGGGATAAACAATATTTCTTTGGTTAAATAGAAGTTGGGTCATTTTTTGTCATGAAATGGAAGCTGGATTGATGAAAAAAATTATCGATGACATGGAAGCGGGATTGATGGTAGTTATCATGGACATAGGTAGAGTGATTTCTTACCAACGTCAAGTACGGCATTGAAGACATTCAAATAATTTACCAACCTAAACTACGGGATAACCCTCAAAGAACTATGGAGGAGAGTTAATTATTTTACCGAACACAGATTTATAAACTAACCTTGTTTCGTATTAAAATTGAATTTTCCCGATAATAATCTGTTTCATGCACTCTTCAGCAAAAAATGGCGAGCAATTAAAATGTTGCAAAACGATGGAGATTAACCTGGATTTTGTTAAAGTATTTCCTGTCATCTAGCGAATAAATTTTAACGTGCAACGTCAACTAGGTTCTAAGGCTTAGGTCCATATAAATTTAATATTATTAAGTATTATTTCTAAAACTGTTATTTTTGACATTCATGTTATACTACGGAGACAGAAGCGAACTGCCTACTGGAAAGTTGGTTCATACTCTCTCTCTCTCTCTCTCTCTCTCTCTCTCTCTCTCTCTCTCTCTCTCTGACATTAATTAATGCTTCATGTGACTATAAGATTGTCTGTCAAAAACTTACCAAAGACAACAAAACACCAAATATTCAGCATAGATGACAATCTTTATTACTCATTTATCTTCGTAAAGACCAAACATAACGTCCCACACTTGATCTAAGTAGAATAAGCTAATTGGTCTTATTTCTTAATAAACCTTGAAGGCAATTGATCATACTACTTCAAACAATACAATGAAATGACAATAGGCTAACTATCAATTGTCTTAAATAGTCCCACAAAATGATGCAATCAAATTTTATCTTTGTGACCAGCAGCAATTTTGTGAGATGAAGGCCTCACCGTAGAAATGTGGTGCATATACGGAGGAACCTCTGGATTCTCTACTTCAGAATGCCTAATGTCTAAGTGTTCCGAAATTAAAGTGGTACAAAGTAACTATTCATGGAAGTGTGTATCCCAGCACTTTAACATTATACGAACTTTAGTACAACTGCTTTCCACATAATTAGGTGGAGACATAATTCAGAACAGATCAGCAACTAAGTCGTCAGGTGGAGAAAATCGATGGCTAGAACAATGCTCTAGAAATTCCATCTCTATTTCAAACAATTCGTCACATAAACCACATCCAAAAGATTTTGACAACTGAGCTTTTGAATCCACAGGAGATTTGAATTGTCTAATAAACACACATTCTCCATCTGTGATATTCGGTAAAGGACCTGGAATTCCAATAGAATTTGGATATAATATATTCTCTGAGAAACGTTCATCTGGTTTAACAATAATGCCTGTACTAATATATGTGATGAAATGACCAGCAGATAGGTTAGCAATTACTTCACTTTCCGTTTTAAGATCCTGCGGCTGTGTTACTCGATGGAGTTTAAACGGCGTCGCCAAAGAAATGCTTTCGGTAGAAGGTTTACTGCATGTGTGTTGCTTCTCAGTTGCATGAGTTCTTCTGTGTTTCAATGCAGCTCCAATTCTTGTGAATACTTTCTTACAAACCTCACATGTAAGTAGTTTTTCATAAGTATGGGTTCTCATGTGCTTTTTCAGATCACCACCACGAGCACATGTTTTCTGACACAATTGGCACCTGTATGGTCTTTCACCAGTATGTGTTTTCATGTGCTGTTTCAGATAATTCGCTTGATTAAATGATTTCTGACATAGTTGGCACATGTATGGTTTTTCACTAGTATGGGTTCTCATGTGCCGTTTCAGAGAACAAACTTGATTGAATGTATTCTGACACAACTGGCACATATATGGTTTCTCACCAGTATGGATTATCATGTGCCTTTTCAGAGTATCTTGATAAGCAAATGATTTCTGACATAAATGACACCAGTATGGTTTACGAAAAGCATGGGTTCTCATGTGCATTTTCAGATCGCAACCACGAGCACATGTTTTCTGACACAACTGGCACCTGTATGGTTTTTCACCAGTATGGGTTCGCATGTGTGTTCTCAGATTACTACCATGATTAAATGATTTCTGACACAACTGGCACCTGTATGGTTTTTCACCAGTATGGGTTCTTATGTGGATTCTCAGAGTACCTTTATCAGCAAATGTTTTCTGACATAACTGGCACCTGTACTGTTTTTCGCCAGTATGGGTTCTCATGTGCGTTTTCAGATTACTAGTTTGTTTAAATGATTTCTGACATACCTGGCACCTGTATGGTTTTTCACCAGTATGGATTCTCGTATGCACTTTCAAATGACTACCTAGAGCAAATGACTTCGTACATATCTGGCACCTGTATTGTTTTTCTCCTGTATGGGTTCTCACATTCGCCATCAGGCAAAGTTAATTGAAAATTTCACAGTTTTTGTGAAGTATTGGTTCATTGGTCAGGTGTCAGTTGGTGAAAGTTGTACTCAAATAAATCCAATGTAATTATCTTGATGAAGAGTAATCGTCATTAGATGTAGATATTGCCTTGCAACTGACTTTTGGAGATCTAACCGACTGTAGCTTGTCTTCTTCATGTCCCTGCTAAAAAGAACAGATTTCGTATAGTTTAAAATATAGAATAGAACATAATTTCATTGTTCATTGCAGTTGTAATCGAATGAATACGAAAATGGAAAGGCAGAGTTTGAGGAATTCATTAACTAATTTTCGGCAAAGATGTTGACTTGCTTAAACACTTTTATGATACAGTTCTATTTCAAAACAGACTGGTCTGACACCTTAACTTTAGAGTACACTATGCCATAAAAGTCAACCAAAGCAATTCTAACTCACTCCATGTCATCTCTGAATAGTAGTTTCCAAAAGTAGCAAGTGCTATAAAACGGTTCCACGACAACTCGTCTAACGACATTTCGTCTAACGAGACTTCGTCTAACGACATTTCGTCTACAGGTGTATCTGTATCCATTACGGCTAATCAACAGAGGCCGCTTTCTTATAGTTTCGCTAAAACGTGCTATATATTCTCAGGAATCCAGCTTATAATTACTGACAAGATTATTTTCATCAATCCAGCTTCTATTGAATGGAAACCTATTTTTATCCATGCATCCAGGTTGATTTCCAGCTTCTATTTATGGGAAAAATTATTTAGATCAATCCAGCATCTATTTCAGGGAAACACTTTTTTTCATCAATCCAGCTTCCATTTTAAAGTGACAATATCAAATAACTTTGTAGACGAAATGTCGTTCGACGAAATGTCTGTTGACGAAGTGTCGTAGACGAAATGTTGTTCGATGAGTTGTCGTGACACCTAATAAAACATGGGATTTTTTTTACAGGCTAGAATATAATAATTATTTAAGAAAATATTATGATTTAAAACTGACAACTGAAATATTCAGAAAGTACTGAGGTAGCCAGTTCCAGCTAATGGGACCAACAATAGCGAAACTCCTAGGCTAGGCCGTGGAAGTACGCACCCGCTAGATAACAAAGAGATGATACAAAATGAAAGCTGGATTGATGAAAAACATTGTTTTGCTAAATGCATGTAGGATAGACGAAACCATTTTTGCTATTAAATAGAAGCTTGTTGTTGGAAATAATTTTTACTGTAAATGGAAGCTGGGTTGATAAATACAAGTTTTTGATATAATAGAAGCTGGATAGATGAGAAAGATTGTTTCCGTAGTCCATGCTTAAAAAAAGTTGCATTGATGAAAAATAGTAATTTAGCTAAATAGAAGTTGGGTCATTCTTTCATGAAATGGAAGTTGGATTGATGAAAAGTCACTTTAACACAGAAGCTGGATTGATGAAAAAAACTGGGCATTCTATTAGTTTCCCGGACCGCAACTTACAGTCACTTACGCGTAATACACAGTGTCTTTGGTCCAACCGTTCTACTTCGCTCTGATTGGTCGACTTAAATAGCACATGAAGTATCACTTACCTAGAGATTCTAAACCTTTCTTTTCCATTGTAAAAATCGACATGTATCTTGGAAATACTCTTTCTAATGACGAAACTAACCCTAAACCTGACCCTAAACGACCCTCACGATGAAAAATACGCTTTTTAATAACGACACTAACCCTTACCCTGACCCTAACCGACCCTCACGACGTCATAAGAAACACTGCCCTCTATGTTTATATTGTCCGTGCTAGCCGTCGGAGGCCGCCATAAACATTCGGTAAGGGGTAACAAAGGTGCGGTCCGGGAAACTAATAAATTGCCAAAAACTGATTTACTAAATGGAAGTGGGATTGATGAAAACATTCCCGAAAAGGAATGAGGATAAAAATGAAATAAATGCATCGAGCGAACCACGAAAGCATACATGCGAGAAGTTGAAGTCCGAGATGGACTCAAAGAAATATGGACGCGAGTTAATGATCTCATCGAACACAGATTTATATACTAACCTTGTTTCGTACTAAAATTGAATTTTCCCGATAATCTGTTGCATAGTCTCTTCATCAGAAAATGGCGAGCGATTTTAGTGTTCGAAAACGATGACGACTAAGCTAGATTTTGTGAAAGTATAGCCTGTCATCTAGCGAAAACATTTTAACATGAACATCAACTAAGATTTTTAGGGTTCCGCGACAACTCGTCGAACGACAATTCGTATAACGACACTTCGGCTACGACAATTCGTCTAACCACATTTCGTCTACAAGTGTATCCGTATCCATTACGGCTAATCAACAGAGGCCGCTTTCTTATAGTTTCGCTAAAACGTGCTATATTTTCTCAGGAATTCAGCTTCTAATTAATGACAACATTATTTTCATCAATCCAGCTTCTATCGAATGGAAAACTATTTTAACCCTAGGGCTACCAAGCTTTTTTGTAACATCGGCTACCAAGGGGGGGGGGTTGAGACGACCCCTGGATTTCGTGTTTGGTTTCACATATCATAACTTGTAATACAGCATTGGATTCACCATTCATTTCTGCACAGAATGGTATATTTAGTTGTATATTATGTTAATGCACCTCGAAATTACATCACTTTTAACAACGGAACCCCTTAATTAGCGATATTTTATATTATTGCGTACATTTTGTACTTTTTGGATAAACAAATATAAAATTATGCGTGTTTTGAAACTGATCTATGTATCCAAGATACAAACATACATCCCTACATATGTTTATATACGTATAAATATACATCATACATATATATCCATACATATTATATCGGTTTACGTTGTCATGCTGTATTCAGCCATTTTCACACAGAATACGCGTATTATTATTTATTTTGATCACTTCCGGTTTTCAAAAGACAAACATGTAAGTATGCAAATGAAGCCCTACATTCCCTCTAAAGAATGGTATATTTGTTTCTCTTCCAGAAAGATAAATGAATACGCTACAGACAAAAAACTAATGGGGGAGTCCTTCCATTCAGCCATTTTTCACGCATATTACGGGTATTATTATATATTTTGATCACTTCCGGTTTTCTAAAGACAAACATGTAAGTATGCAAATGAAGACCTACATTCCCTCTAAAGAATGGTATATTTGCTTCTCTTATAGGAAGAATACTCAATAAGCTACAGTCGAAAAACTAAGTGGGGGGTTGTATCGACACCCTCTGGTACCTAGGGTATATCGGGTGTAACTTTTGAATGGCGTGGGCTACCACCATGATGTTTACCTCAAAATGTGCGCCAATGATCCTGCTACAGCTACCTAAAATGTCAAAATTATATTCCATGTGGAACAAGTTTGCGAAGCCAAAAACCTAGGGGGGGGGTCATTCCACCCCACCCCCTTGGTAGCCTGAGGGTTAATCCATGCATTCAGGTTGATTTCCAGCTTCTATTTACGGAAAAAATTATTTCGATCAATCCAGCTTCTATTTCAACACAGGAATGTTTTCATCAATCCCACTTCCATTTCGGGAAACAGTTTTTTCATCAATCCAGCTTCCATTTTAAAGTGACAATGTCAAATAACTTAGTAGACGAAATGTCGTTCGACGAATTGTCGCTTGACGAAGTGTCGTAGACGAAATGCCGTTCGACGAGTTGTCGTGACACCGATTTTTAGGCTTAGGTCCAGGTAAATATATTATTATTAATAGTCTTATTTCTAAAACTGCTACTTTTTACATGTATATAATAGCCTGCTCTGAAGCAGAAGTGAACAGGCTATTGGAACGTTGGTTTATTATAGCGCATTATGAAAGTACGCCCAATATCAAATTTCCTACCTCTCTTCGTTACGTTAATAATATACTGCTGCCATGGGCGTCGAGAGCCAAGGAGGGCCCCGGGGCAGACACTTCTCAGGGTCCATCAGGGCCCCTCGTTTATTTTATTTTATCATTAAGCCCAAGTTTGATATTAGCCTACAAAAGGCTATCAAACTACATTTAATGAATAATAATAAGTGTTATAATAATAATAATAATAATAATAATAATAATAATAATAATAATAATAATAGTAGTAGTAGTAATAGTAGTGGTGGTGGTGGTGGTGGTGGTGGTTGTAGTGGTAGTGGTAGTGGTAGTAGTAGTAGTAGGAGGAGCAGCAGCAGCAGCAGAAGCAGTAGCAGTAGTAGTAGTAGTAGTAATAATAATTATAATAAAATAGTAAAAGTAAATGTGAAAATGAACTTCTGGTTTAAAAGGTTCATCTCGGACTCTAATTATAAAAATTGTAAAAAATATGAAAATGTGATTATGTGAAGTGATAAATGATTTTTAAATGACAGTTATCGCATTATGATATCCAATTTCAAGAGAATGAGATGATGCGTTGCATTGTCTACATGGAGTACATGAACAATTCGCTCTGTACCAAGATCAACTCCACTTCTACTAGGCTACTACTAGCAATTATATTGTCAGATTGAATTACTGCATCATGCTTTTGATGAAATTGAAAATGCAAGACTTTGAAGTAGCTTCTGTCTCTCATCTGTGTTTCCGACTTTCACTAGTCTTACTTTCCTTTATTGAGCTAGAGATTTCTGATGGTAATTTATCTTCTTATTCATCATCAACATAATGGAATATGATATAAAATATTGGTAATTTGGTATCAATTATTTTTTTATGATAACTTACATCCAGCAGTAAGTTAAAGAATTATTTATTTTGATAATTTATAACTCAAATTTCAATTCATACATTAACATCCAGTAAAAGATTTTATGCCAGCCAGAAAACCAATAATCAATTATAGGCCGACAGCTGATGAATCTCAAAATACTGATAAGCAGTGTTTTCAAATTCAAATTATTCAACTATAATAATTATGACCACAACAATTTTGACTTAAATAATTGATATACATGTAGTTGGATGGCCTTTATAATTTCAGTGGCGGATTTTACCAGAGGGTGTACGTAATGCGAAGTGCTAGGCCATGCATACGATTCTAGTGGAGTAGGCCTATAGAATTCAGTCAAAAATCGAAATTTGTCTACATCATTTAACTTGGCACCAACAGCTAGTCAAAAATAATTCTGATGAGCAATGACCAACGTCTGTTACTGTGCTTACTCCCATAGGCGTAGGAAGCGGGGGTCAGAGGGGCAAATGCCCTCCCAAATTTCGGGCGAACCTGTTTTTCTGGCAAGTAGGCACGGGGGAAATTCTGAACGAACTATGATCACTATCTGAGGTCAGCCATTAGTAGCACACCGCGCGATCTCCAGCTCTAAATTGCCCGAATCGGAATACATAGTATCTACTAGCTCGCAAACCACCATAACATTTACAGCTTTATTCATTGGTGTAGCAAAGTAGCCAACTAAATAATTGCTTGCTTGCTTGCTTATACGGTAGCATCCAACATGTGGTCTGGGTACCGACTTAAGAAAAGAATTAAATTCAAGTTGTTACAATCCACTTTTCAGCGTGCAATACGGAAAGTCAGTGTTGTGTGCAGAAATTTCAGATTGTTCCAACGATCGTTCAGATAGTTTCAGAACGCTCGTTCAGTGGACTTCGGAGGATGAAAACATATGCAAAGCACCATGGGCAGGGATAGTAGAAATTCAAGGCACAAAGTTCAAAATCTCACGGTAGAATTTTGCATAGGCGCTGACTTTCGCCTTTGTCTCTGGGTGCATGGGTTCTATGCCTGGAAAATTTTTATATTCTACATTGCTGTGAGTCTATAGCGCTTTTCCGGAGAAAGAAAGACTGCATTAGGCCAAAACCCACAGGTTTCTTCAGTTTGAACAAAGTTTTAGACATTTCTGGGCCCCTGCCAAGGGCCCCTGCCATGGAACCGGGCCCCGGGGCAGCAGCCCCCCTGACCCCCCCTCTCATCGGCCCTGACTGCTGCATGCGACTACTCTGGTTTTCTGTAGATTCTTACAGTGCACTTTTTCAGCTGCTTGATGGCCACCTGTTGAAAGCTTTTGAGTAGGCTCTCAAGTGGTGCTTTATAAATGTCTAGTTACATTATCTTATATCAGACAAGTATCTTCTGTGGGGGTTCTGTCCGTGCTAACATTATTTTTAAATTTTGACACTTTGATATCATTCAGTCGAATTTTCATCGAGCAACCCTATTAAAGGAGCCGTGTGAACAGGGTCAACAGAAGTCCATTCCAGTCCGCTGAACATAGCCTGAGTGAGTTCGGTTCAGTCAGGGTCGATCAGCATCCAAGGCAGTTAAGTTGGGTTTACTTCATCTGATTCGAAGTCGGTATAAAGCACTTCGGTTTTTATTGTGTGACAGGAAGTAAGTTGATTTTTGTCGTTGAATTAAGTGATCGAAAACTGTTCCTTTTGTTGTCTCTTTACACACTCATAGGAGCCGAATATACCTGATATAATAGTGTTACTGCAGGATCGATCATCCTGGTCAGGTGCTCCGCCCGGCAGTCCTCCATAGAAAATTAATATAAGTAAGTGCAATTTACGATTTGCAGTTTATTTATTTAGATGCTAAGAACAGAATAAAGCATATTACAAAAATTACCAAAGACAGCAAAACACCAAATATTCAGCATACATGACAATCTTTATTACACAATAATTGTGTAATATTACACAATTAATAACAAGATGTCTTTCGCAAAGACAAAACATTACGTCCCACACTTCATCGAAGTAGAATAAACTAATTGATGTTACTTCTCAATACACCTTGAATGCAATGACAATTTAGGCTAAATATCAGTAGTTTAAAAAGTCTCACAAAATGATGTAAAAAGAAGGTGCTCTATTACATCTATAGCAAGTAAAGCAAGAGTGTTCCTGCAGCATTTTAACTTAATATTTAACAATAAAGTTGTGAAATAGTGGAGCCTATAACAAAAGATTTTATTGCCTTTTTAGTAACTAGAGCATAACATTCAATTGTTGTGATCTGCAGCAATTCAATATGCTTACAATTCTGTGAGAGGAAGGCATCACCTTAGCTCAGTGTGATTCTCGTTAACGATAACGATAACGAAAATGTTCATTAACGAAAATAATATGATTTCGTTAACGATAACTATAACTATAACTAAAATATATCATTAAGTATAACTATAACTATAACGAAAATAACAAAAACCAAAATTCATCTTTATTTTCGTTAATGAACAAATGAAAATAGGAAGTGCAATATGGACGATTCGACATAAAATAGAACGAAAAAATGCGATATTTTTATTATGCAATTATTTGTCAGTTACTTTGGAAACTCGTGTATTCATGAAGCTGAATGCACCCATGCTTCAACGGCTTTCAAAGCTCTGAGCAAATTGTGAAACAGCGTGTTAATACGCAAAATTTTGCTTATAGCCTTAATTATTGTAACTAAGTAGTAGACTGGTCCAAAATAATTTTTTATCGAAAGGTCAAGATTAGAACCCACCATTGCAGTCCATCTATCAAAAGACTAACATACTGAAAATTTAAGCAAAATTGACCCCTATTTAGGGGTTGCGCAAGCCACCCAAAGTTATGTTATGTATACTTGAATTCAGCACTGCGCCTTGATGGCAAACAAACATCAGTACAAAGGCATGACAATGTATTCGCCGTTTCAGCGTTTAAAGTCTGTGATTAAACTTAGCATTTTGGGTAGGCAAGATGCTAGCTTTAAAGGGAAAACGTCAGAAATATTTTAATTTGTCTTCATTGAGTGGTCGTTTCAGCACTGGCAGCGGCACCTGCCAAACTTGCCAGCAATGTGTTCTTGTTTGAGTCAGGAAATTGATTGCGATGCGCATAGACAACTTGAAGCCAATACTCTTTCTGATCTTCGTCATTTGTCAGGATTGAGTTGTACTCATGAATTAGCTATACACTTCTCTCTGCGGTGTCGTTGACTACTTTGAGTGCCATGACGACTGCCTGTGATTCACGATAATATTCATTTTCATTCCAACTTTTTGGTGGAATGCTGTAGTGGTGACCTGCCGAATTTCGTGGTTTCTGTATTCCGTCAATTGCAGAAGCCGAGACAGGACAGGAAGTTTGAAACCATGCTTGGACGTACAATCACAGACAAATAGAAGGAAATTGAAAATACCTCTGTCATCAACTGGCTTCAGTTTGAAAGAGATCGAAACATTTTACTGATCGGAACTTTCACATCTTGAATGAGTAAAACTCCAGGCGCTATAAAGTGAATTCCATGAGTTGGTGCTCTCCAAAAAGATGATTACTAATTCAAGAAGCTCATTATAATCATCTCTTTGATGATTGGCCGCCAGCTTTGCTTCAGCAAAAGCAATAACTCGCTCCTGGAACTCAGTAATCCACTGTTGTCTCAAATCTACTCGAGTCATTTCGACGCCAATGGTCAAGAAAACGGTGAAGTATTAGAATGTCTGTACCAGTCGAGGAAGCAATTTTCATGGCACTGAATGCCTTTTCAGCAGCAATTTAATCACGTAGTGACGACGTGTTAGATGAAGTAGGCTAAGTTCCGACCAAGTCCCTATCTATCAGAGGTCACGTTCCAGCTTTCTGTCCAGTATTACTCGTTGTGGTGTCAAAGCACTTCCCCTTAATCTTCCTTCTCAGCTACCAGTCATCTGTGTAGATGATCACGGCGCTTGCCTGAGCTTTTCCAGTTCCTGCGTTAATCTTCGGGACACGAAGAAGTTGCTCTGTTCCAACGCCAGACAATCATATGCAGCCGATCTACCTTATCGCAGCCAGTGATGTAGCGCAACAGCTTACCATCTCAATGAACAACCCTTGCACAATCTGGAGAGCATTCATTTTTGATCATAGAAGCACGCTCTTTTTGATAAAATCTTCAAGCTTGGCGAATAGAACTGCGACTCATATGCGAGTCCCGAACTTCATGTCTTTGAGATTGAACAGTTGGAGCCAATAGAAGTGGATGTGTTGCTGCCATGTTAGTGACTTTTGTTTGATCCAAAGCTGCAGCTTCCTGCTTAGTCATGGAGGCTCTCTTGCTAAGCTGTGTAGATGATTGTTGTTTTTCATCCTCTTTTATGGACTACCACAACATGTGTAACTGCCTTCCTCAGGTTTGTCCAATTGTCCTTATCGCTGCTGCTCGACTCCAGATCCTACTGTGCATGTTAAAACTTCCATATCATTCTTTGATCTCTCACGCTGCTCGTATGTAGGTCTTTGCTTTAATAAATTTCTTTTCCATTTTATGAATCAAGACTCTATCTTCTCGTGCCAAATAACCCCTTTGACCTTCTCTCTTAGCTACTTGGAAAGCCCAGTCTTCTGGAATCTTGATGAGACTTTGAGCGCCCATCGTAGAGCAAAATGACTCAAGGTGCGTGAAACTTCTAATCACTTGCGCAACCCCTAAATATTCTCAAATGTAGATGAAATTGCACCTGAATTATTTTTTTATATAGTGGACTCCATTGGCACCCTCTAATAATAAAAAATTGAAACTTTATATTTTGCCATGTTGTCGTGGACCACTCTACTAAGTAGTGACTAAAATTAACTCAAATACAAATCCATTAACTATAACTATAACTAAAATAAAAAAACCATTAACTATAACTGTAACTATAAATAAAATAAAATCTGTAAGGAGAATCACACTGCCTTAGCTATGTGGTGCATAAAGGGAGGAACCTATGGATTCTCAACATCAGAATGCGTACTGTCTAAGTGCTCCGAAATGAAAGTGGTACAGAGTAACTATTCATTTAAGTATTAAGTACCCCAGAACTTCTATAGTATTTTATTTTCTAAAATTACAATAGTTTTCCACTAAATTAGATGGAAACATAATTCAGAATAGGTCAGCAACCAGGACGTCAGGTGGAGAAAATCGATGGGTAGAACAATGTTTTAAAAATTCCTTCTCTATTTCAAACAATTGGTCACAAATTAAACATCCAAAAGATTTTGACAAAGGTGCTTTTGAATCAACAGATTTCAATTTGCTAATATATGTACTTTCTCCATCTCTAATTTTCGGTAAAGGACCTTCAATTCCACTGAAAATCGGATAAATGTTCTCCGAGAAACGTTCATCTGGTTTATCAATAATGCCTGTACTACTAACAGTGACGAAATGACCAGATAGGTTAGCCATTATTTCACTTTCCGTTTTAAAATCCTTTGGCTGTGTTATTCGATGGAGTTTCAACTGCGTCGCTGAAGAACTGCTCTTGGTATAAGGTTTACTGTGTGTGTGTTGCTTCTCAGTTGTATGAGTTCTTCTATGTTTCTTTAGATTTCCACTTACTGTGAATCCTTTATTACAAACCTCACATATATATGGTTTTTCACCAGTATGGATTCTCATGTGAGTTTTCAGATCACTACCACGCGAACTTGTTTTCTTACACAACTGGCAACTGTATGGTTTTTCACCAGTATGGGTTCTCATGTGCGTTTTCAGGTGACTACTTTGATTAAATGATTTATGACATAGCAGGCACCTGTAAGGTTTCTCACCAGTATGGGTTCGTATGTGGCTTCTCAGAGTACTTTGTTCAGCAAATGATTTCTGACATAGCTGGCACCAGTAAGGTTTCTCACCAGTATGGGTTTTCATGTGCTGTTTCAGATGACTTTGTTGCTTAAATGATTTCTGACATAGTTGGCACCTGTATGGTTTTTCACCAGTATGGGTTCCCATGTGCATTTTCAGATTACTACTTTGATTAAATAATTTCTGACATAGATGGCACCTGTATGGTTTTTCACCAGTATGGATGCTGATGTGCCTTTTCAGAGTACTTTGATCAACAAATGACTTCTGACATAAATGGCACTTGTACGGTTTTTTAGAAGTATGGGTTCCCATGTGCCTTTTCAGATTACCACCAATATTGAATGCTTTTTGACATAACTGACACCTGTATGGTTTTTCCCCAGTATGGGTTCTCGTATGCACTTTCAAATGACAACCACGATCAAATGACTTTCTACATTTCGGGCACCTGTATTGTTTTTCTCTGATATGGGTTCTCGCTTTCGCCATTGGGCAAAATTAATTGATAATCTTACAGTATTAGTGAAGTATGGGTTCGATGATCATGTGTCAGTTGGCGAAAGTTGTACTCAAATAAATCCACTGTGATATTCCTGATGAAGAGTAATCGTCATTAGATGTAGATATTGACTTGCAGCTGAATTTAGGAGATGTAACAGAATGTAGCTTATCGTCTTCAGGTCTTTGCTAAAAAGAACAGGTTGTATAATATTTTTTAAATAATAGAACATGATATCAATATCATTGCTGCTCATTACAGCAGAATAGCTGCTTATCAGTAGTAACTGAATGACTACAATAATGAGAAGGCACAGTTTTGGGAATTCATTAACTAATTTTCTGCTAAGATGTTGACTTGCTTAAACACTTTATGAGCACTACAATTCTACTTCAAAACAGACTAGTCTGACACTGAACTTAGAAGTACATAATTCGATGACTGAAATCAACTAAAGCATTTCAAACTCACACCATTTCATCTCTGCATAGTAGTTTCCAAAAGTACAACTAAAACATGGGAATTTTTTAACAGGCTAAAATATAATAGATATTTGAAAGAAGATATGATTTAAACTGACAACTGAAATATTAAAAGGTAATGAGATTGAGCAAATATAAAAGGAAAGAGACAAGCTATTGTCATCGACGGTTCAGAAATTGAGCAAGTTTACCAGTTTTGATATCTTTGAAGATCAATACAAGAAGATTGCAGAAGCCGCACCAAGACAAAGATGGAATAGCAACATTTGGGAAAGGAAAGCATTCTGGAAGAAAACATTGCTTCTAGGACTGAATCTCGATATAAAGAAAAGAATAATGAAAATAATTGTTTCCGTAAGTCGAAGCTGGACCCATGAGAAAAGTTCTTTGCTTACATAAAAGTTCCATTGATGAAAAATATTTGTCTGGTTAAATAGAAGTTGGGTCATTTTTTTCATTAAATGAAAGCTGGATTGATTAAAAATAATTCTAATGCAATGGTTTTATATATTTTAAAAGTATAGAACATAATTTCATTGCTGCTCGTTACAGCAGAATTAGTGTTTTTCTGTCGTTTACTAAGTGACTAAAATAATGGGAAGGCACGTTTTCAGTAATTCATTAACTACTTTTCTGCTAAGATGTTGACTTGCCTAAACACTTTATGTTACAATTCTATTTCAAGACAAACTGGTCTGACAACTGAACTTAGAAGTATACCAAAAAATTAAATCAACTAAAGGATGTCAATTCTAACTCACAGCATCTCATCTCTGCATAGTAGCTTCCAAAAGTAGCAAAATAAAACATAGAAATTTGTTACCAGGCCACCATATAATAATTATTTTATAAAATGAATGATTTAAAACTGACAACTGAAATATGCACAATGTAGTTCAGAGATGTAATGGACAAGAGTCTTAAATGTCTGGGATTTTTCCATTTAATTAAATACAATAGCTTCATCTGCCCTTCTGGCTCTTTGCCACTGACTACCTGCATATCCCGGCAACGACTCGGTCCACCAATATACTTTACTTGCAACGGAGGACCAGATGTAGGTGGTACGATGGGTAGTTCAACATCAGAGGCTTGAAGAGACGCTTGATGTCCCATTTTCCAAAGTGCTCCAAAAGTCGGAAAGACAAACGTTGGAAAACATCAATGTTTGAAAATAAATCTTCCAAAAAACAAGGAGGACTTAAATGGAAAACCATATCCCTAAAGATTACCTATCAATCAAAAGCATGATGAAAACAAAAACCAATGAAGATAACTAGTCTAGGGCTTAACCGATTTCGTTTTTTGCCGATTCCTGATACCTGATAGTGTAGGCCATTATTTGCCGATTCCGGAGCCGATTCCGAATAGCAATAAAGATCGTAATGTGACCAAAATAGACGGACATCAAAGACCAGTCACCCAATTAACGGGTGTTTAAAGGCCACGACTGTGGTAGATTTGACAGGCTGCAGATCGGCTGGTCAGTGAATGGGGTTATAACAGAGCTCCACAAGACTGTCTCTGTCTGTTTGTCTGTCTGTCTGCCTTCAGGCTTGAATTTTCATCCCTCCCAGAGGAGGGGTCAGTCGCATTGCAGATTAATCCTAGCCCTGATGATTTGGCCAGCCCCTGTACAAAGCTTGGCCCAGCAGATGAGCAACTGTATGCGGGAGACTTGTACTGTCTACTGTATTGTCCAAGTAGGTCTTAATACTCCCACCACAAGATCAAAGATCAGCCGACGTTGATCAAATGTTTCACACCATTGCCGACTGGTTCAGGGTTGTTGACAGTCAACCCTCCTCCCCTGCTGTAATCAATATATCTATTAAGACCTCCCTGAACTATCTGATGAAGGCAGGCACTGTATAGGGAGAACTAGCAGTTCTAAGTCATTAAGAAAGTTGTTCAGCTGATAACGGCAGGCGGCGACCGTCATTAGCTATCCGACTATTAAATGATCTGTGTGGGAAATCATCACTGAATGGACTATAAATTGTTCGAAAACCGTCAAAAACATTTTTTTACTAATCGGCCGGCTAGAAATTCCGGATCCGGATAATTCCGGATAGTCCAAAATCGGCAAAATCGGATTGCCGATCCGGATTCCGGTTAAGCCATTATAACTACTACCCTAGGGAGTGTCACGTTTGGCAGGAGATGTAGCAGGGCCTCTTTGATTGTCGGCCCTGTCCAGAAACAATGTCATCTCAGTGGTGTCACGACAACTCGTCGAACGACATTTCGTCTACGACACTACTAAGTTATTTGATATTGTCACTTTCAAATGGAAGCTGGATTGATGAAAAAAAACTTTCCCGAAATGGAAGTGGGATCGATGAAAACATTCCTGTGTTGAAATGTACGCTAAATTGATCGAAATAATTTTTCAATCAATCAATCAATCGTTTATTGTAGTCAAACAACAATAAAACAATAATATTACAAATCAGATTGCACTTTTAAGTATGGATTGTTGAATGCCACAAGGGAAGGCCCAGAAGGGATCAAAGATCCCGCTAAGTAGGGACACCTCTATATAATTTCAGCAGAATATGTGGCGACCGAAAGATGCATTACTAAGTACAATAGTTGTTGACTTGATTAACATAAAAAATCTTAACTAACCTTAACCAATAATAAGAAGAGAACAATAATAATGAAACAATAAGGAAAAAAGAAAAGAAGCTGGAAATCAACCAGGATGCATGGATGAAAATAGGTTTTCATTCAACAGAAGCTGGATTGATGAAATAATCTTGTCTGTAACTAGAAGCTGGATTCCTGAGAATATTTATCACGTTTTAGCGAAACTATAAGAAAGCGGCCTCTGTTGATTAGCCGTAATGGATACAGATACACTAGTAGACGAAATGTCGTTAGACGAATTGTCGTAGACGAAGTGTCGTTATACGAAATGTCGTTCGACGAGTTGTCGCGGAACCCATCTGAGTATAGGAAATTGGAATATTTCAACAATGCAGAGAGGTGGAAAGTTGGCAAAAGTAATCATTGAAATGAGAAGATGCAGATCCTGTGGTTGACAGAGGTCAGATGGAAGGATGATGGACACTTCACCAGTGATGGGGTAGGGGTCATATACTCGGGAGGGGATTAGCATAACAGAGGAGTCGCATTACAGCTGGAATGGACTGTAGCAGGTTGCACCACATGTATTGAAAGACATGGAGAGCGAATTATGGTTGTCATAATTATTATGGACAGAACCACAGTTAAAGTGCAGAGTGTAGCAAGACGTGCAGGTCTGTGAGTGTTTATGGTGGATCATATAATTGCCATATAATTATTGGAAGCGCTTGAAAATGCGGTTTCCGGAGAAAATTAAACATGAGGGAGTGTGATGAGGGCATAAATTTTAAATGAAAGCTGAATTGATTAAACTAATTCTTTGCTTAAATAGAATCCGAATTGATGGAAATAATTGTTTCCGTATAAACAGCAGCTGTATTGATTGTACGAAGTCCTTGCTTCTATAGAAGTTGGATCGATGAAATAGAAGGGTATGCGGACAATTCGCCCTCGGAAGAATCGCTCGTCACATTTCGCCTCCGGGAAGTTTCGCCCCCGGAGCTACAGAAATGAAGCTTCACATTATTTGTTGAATTGTAAAGGTAGTTTAGTGTGCAGTTTATTATCATCAGTCTAACTCAGGGATGGCCAACCCGCGGCCCGCGGGCCAAATGTGGCCCGCGGGCTGCTGATTGGCGGCCCGCACGGCCCCTTTCTAACTAATTTTTTGTCTCATTTTGCACCTACTTACTTGTCCGATTACTACAATCTGCATAATAATCTATAATATAAGCCGAAGTCTGTTTACGTTTTCCTTCTGTTTGTTTGTTTGTTTGTATGTATGTTTGTCCGTATGTAAAGGCTCCGAAACGGAACGCTTTAGCGATTTACAAAATTTTACGAAACGTTATTACGCCACGTCTAGATCATCGCGACTATTTTCAGCTCGCAATTTTATTTAAACGCCGATATATGGACATTTTAAATTATTTCCAACTGTTTGGAGGCTATTTTAGGTACTTGTCGGTTAATTCACCCCATTTCGTTTTTCCAATGGCAATGTGGTGCCCACGTAAAATTAATTCACCCCATCAAACCGGTGTCGAAAACACAGCACGATGGTATAGAAAGAGATCTTTTAATTATAAATATATTCTGATTAAAGCGAAGTTCAGAAACATTTCTACCATGCAGATGCATGGGTGTACCGTGGGACTGTTTTTATCTGTCTTCTAATGACGACACTAACCCTAACCCTGACCCTAACCAACCTCGCGACGGAAAGTTTTATAGTCCATGTCAGTTACGTTGAGGTTACGCGTCGTTGTTACGCGCCGTGAGGGTCGGTTAGGGTCAGGGTTAGGGTTAATATCGTCCATGTTTTCTAATGACGAAACTGTCACTGGTTGACCTGCAATATACACGGGATATATATATAAACTGAAGTGTTTCATATGACATATTTTCCCGTATCCCTTCGTAAGGAAGACTTGACAGTTGACATACGAAAAGGTTAATCACTCCCTAAACTTCGTTGACCCGAAGACAGGAGCCAATAGGCCTACACAAAGAATTGAGAGGTCACGGAAGGCGGCAAAAATTAGAATTAAAAGAAAAGAAACACGTAAAAATTTATTCGGGTGCATGAACAGGCAAGGTAGACGCAAGAATGATATGGGGTGAATTAACCGACAAGGTAGACGAGAAAATGAAATGGGGTGAATTAACCGACAAGTACCCTATTTTAATTATACAGGCCATAGTATGGCCATTTGTTCACGTCACGCATGCTAATTATGTAATCTTACGTCACGCGGCCTTAATTTTCAAATCAGGCGCTTTCGTTAAAAGACGCGGGTCACTCCGAAAAATTACAATCGCAATAACGGCCGAACTTCCTCTATTATATTTAGCCCGGGGAACAAATAATATCCTACGTCTATAATAGAAGTTAGGTTATAGAAAAACGACCGAGCTTAGTCTATTATAATTGTTTAGCCCGGGGAACAAGTAATAAGCCTATTATAAGGTAGAGATAACCCGTGGAGTACACGGGAAAAGCAACTACTTTCACCTCTAAATATCGTTTACGTTCAGATATAGGCCTATGGACATGTTCTTAAATATTTGAAGCCATCATCAAATATAGTAAGTAAGTAAGTAGCCTTTATTTGCAGCCGTTACAAATTACGTCTGGGGTAAACCCGGGCGAACGCCGGGTAAAAACTGCTAGTGATGTATAAAACACTAAACATTTTGTGTTTCAAGTTCTAGTGACCTAATGTAGTCGTGCCTGTTTTATACATCTTGTAAAATATGAAACTAACATTTTGTATTTCTTTCGAGGCTGTGAGGACAAACATTTTGCGGCCCGCCGCGTGATTACCAACAATCATAGTGGCCCGTATGCCCTAAAAGGTTGGCCACCCCTGGTCTAACTTCTATAAATTTACGCAAAGCATTATTTTCAATAATCCAATCTCCATTTATGCAAAGCATTATTTTCCAGCCATCATCTGCTGGAGAGGAATTTAAGGTGAAACCATTATGTGTTTGTCCACTAAATTATTAGAATCTAACCTTGTTTCGCATTCAAATTTTTATTTCCTCATAATCAGATTCACGTTAGCATCAGCACAAAATGGCGAGCGATAGTAAAGTTACACAATGTTGACAGTTAAGCTGGATTGTGTGAAAGTTCTTCTGTCATCTAGCGAATACATTGATCTATACATTGTGGCTTACTCGTTTTTCTCACATTTCGACATTCGTGACGGAGCATTTACATTGGCTTCGTCTCATTGCCAGAATTCGGTTTAAAATTCTATTTCTCACACCCAGAGTGCTCTTAGGTCTGCCTCGCTATCTTTGCGATTCAATTCGCAGACCCCTTTCGGCTGGTGTCACGACAATTCGTCTACAGCCTTTTGTCTACGACACTTTGTCTACAGACATTTCGTCTACAAATTTATTTGATATTGTCACTTTAAATGGAACCTGGATTGATGAAAAGCTGTTTTCCCAAATGGAAGTGGGATTTATGAAACATTCCGGTGTTGAAATAGAAGCTGGATTGATCGAAATAATGTTTTTATATAAATAGATGCTGGAAACCAAGTTGGATGCATGGATGAAACTAAGTTTCTATTCAATAGAAGCTGGATTGATTAAAATAATCTTCTCTGTAATTAGAAGGTGGATTCCTGAGAATATTTAGCACGTTTTAGCGAAACCATAAGAAAGATGGCTCTGCTGATTAGCCATAATGGATATAGATAGGCCTACACTTGTAGACGAAAATAATGTAGTAAAAAGAAGAAGTGAATGTTGTCGCTGAACCCTTTTGGCTGCCTCGATCTGGTCGCTCACTCTGCTCTTTAGACCAGCAGCATTTACCCAAAACCCAACCCCTACAGCAGTTCATAAATATTTAAAACATATTTTATGCATGTTTTCGTCGCTCATCCAACTTCTGCTTCTTCAATCACAAATTATTTCCATCTCTCATCTAACTTCTACTTCTACTAAAAATATTTCAATCGCTCATCCAACTTCTACAGTGTAGTTTTACCGCAATAATTTAGCATAAAATCATTTTTTCATTACTCTGACATCCAGCTTCTATAAATTTTCTGCTATAAATAAACACATCCAACATCTATAACAATTTAAAAGTAAGCAAGTAAGTATATTCTCTAATAAAACCAATTGCATATCCGCACTCTGGTGTACATACATCGTAACAACAAACAACATGAGGCATATCTCTGAATGGGCAGCAAGTAAAAACCTTCGTATAAACTCCTCAAAGACTCGTGAAATAGTAATAGTGCGCAGTCACTCAGCATCTCTTTCCGAGCAACCATCAATAACGGGTATGCAACGTTCAGCCTCGATAGAGATCCTAGGAGTAACCATTGGGGAGAAACTCGCGCTTACAGAGCACATTGATCGGATACTTGGTTCCTGCTCCTCCTCTCTGTATGCGCTCAGAACTCTCCGAGCGCACGGACTCCCAACACAGGCCCTGTTCCAAGTGGCGCGCTCTACTACAGTAGCGCGGCTGATGTACGCAACCCCGGCCTGGTGGGGCTTCACAAGTGGAAGGGACAGGGAGCGCCTTGAGAGATTCATGCAACGAACAGTACGTGCGGGACTTCTCCCTGTGAACACTCCAACTGCGGCTAACCTGGCGAGTGAAGCAGACGATGTTCTGTTTAATGCCATACTAACAGACTCGGAGCATGTACTAAGACGGCTTTGCCCAGCACATCGAGCAACCCAGTATAATTTGAGCACTCGTCCACATCCATTTGTCCTTCCAAATAAAGACGATAAAAACTTCATTCCACGCATGATGTTTAAAAACATTTATTAGAGTCCCATATCTAGACATTAAAGCCAAGCTTATTCTCCTGACCCAGAATGACTCACGTTTCACTTTAGCCTACCATCGATGAAGAATCTTGTAACTAGCTGCGTTATGACAGATAGAGTTGATTAATAAACGAAAATACAATACAATAACAGTTAATGTCAATAGGAGTAGCCTACAACATTCTAATAATAAACGTCTGTCGCTATAAATTATCTGCAAGAGGTACATATGACAGATAGAGTTGACTGTGAGGCGCCCTTGTAACGGCATGGCTGTGTTACGGCGCCATATAAATTGTCACTGTTATTATTATTATTATACATAATGGTCGTGCGATCGCGGCCGCAGGGCATATTGTTGGGCATATTAGCACCATGTTTTCATCGCTCATTCAACTTCTACTTTAACTAAAACATTATATTTATTAACTGTTACTCAGACGTTTGTGGATCATATTTCGCAGTTCATGTTTAAATAACTCACATCTTACTGAAACAGCATTCAGCTGAACAGTTGAAGATCATCAATTACGTGAATATACTCAGAATGACAGAAACGTTATGGAAAGTTTCGAGACGCTTCTCAGTGCATACAGTAGCACGGTTAAAGCGTCAGCCGTCATATATGTCACAACCTCTTGAGTTTGCATACCCAGCAGGTTGAACCATTTCGTCAGCGAATGCGTCAGACTGCAGTTCTCCTGTGTAGCCTAGGCTATGTCGTGGCCATCCTGATGAAATATTCTCAAATCTTGTCATGCTCTAATCTATAAAAATCAGTTACAACTTGGAAAATACAACGAACTTCAATGTAAGCGTCAATAATTATTCTCTGCGGGTGGGGATTTCGGTATATGCATGACCTTCTCGTACCTTGGTCGCGGAATGCTACTGCCCAGCATCGCGCCTATGCATTATGTTGGTCCTATGCTCTGGAATGACCTTCCCACTACGATTCGACCTGTGATCTTCGGCCTCTTCTCGTTGTCTCAAGACGTTTCTTTTTTCGCAGATCTCTTCACACTGGGAGCGCCTCTGATTGGGTATTACTGATAGAGGCGCTTTATAAATAACTAAATACAATACAATAACAGTGCGACTGCAGAATCAGTTATTCAGGTCAGTTCTTCGGCCTGATAGTTCCCCCGTTACAGTTCCATTCAGAGAAATATAAGTATGTGCAATTTACGACTTGCAGTTTATTTATTTAGATGCTAAGACCAGAATAAAGTGCTTCATAAAAATTACCAAAGACAACAAAACACCAAATATTCAGGATACATGACAATCCTTATTGCACATTTATCTTGACCAAACATAATGTCCAACAGTTAATCAAAGTAGATTTAAGCTAATTAATATACTGTCTTGCCTTGTCTCCCCCTGCCGAACGCGACTCTCTCCATTGCCTGGATTGAGTCGTTAACGTCGTTATCTGAATTTCTGTTTGGCGTCATTTTACATATTCCTCGGGATGAATAGGGAGGTGGTTTCCCGTTGCCTTCCTCCCGGTGTTTTTATGGAGAGACACCATCTCTCAGCGTCGATGCCGTTCATCGTCCGTCCTTCAGCTCCTTTGCCCATGGGGCACTCGCTTATACCGGCGAGTACTCGGTCGTCCACCACGCACTCCGTTGAAACAGGAGGGACCACGTGAAGGTGGCGTGGGTGGACATTTGAGCAGCAGAGGCTATTTGAGACGCTTGCATACCCCATTCCCCTCCCACTAACGCCACTATCAGAGAATTGTATAGATTAGGGTGGAATTTCTTGAACATTGGCGACTTAACGTTGCAGTGAATTATACCCTTAGGCCTAATTAAGATGATAATTACATTCCCTTGCCACAAACTTCCGCCAATGTAAATGTCTCACAGATTAATGTGAGCTTGATATAATTGCTAGCATGTCATCAAGTCTTTTAGGACGATAATTATATCCAGGAATACAGAGTTATAGTACTGTGTAAACGAAAATGCGGTTAGCAATTGGACAAATAAACGATATACTTACTCACTTACATAGAGAATTGCTTATGCAGTTTTATTTGTGATCTGTGATAAGTGGATAAACGCAAAAACACCTTTAAAATGCTGCTAGTCGACAAAAGTCTTTTGTATTCAGGACCATAATATAACATTCAGGAATACTGTACAGTGTAACACAACATGCGGTTAGCAAATGGCCAAGTAAAGTATACTTATTAACCTACTTACTTACTTACTTACTCACTTTCTTACTTACTTAGTTTTATCCGTGAACTTTAACTCGGAAAAATCTAACGCAAAACTGTTGATCACTCGGAAGACGATAACGATTAAAATAAGATGATCCAATCTTTGGCCAGGACCGTTAATATTGGTCTAACGCACATTCAGAGTTTGCTTCTCAGTTTCTCTTCGAACTGTCTCAAGACTCGACGCATTATCTTCCCAGATTCAGTTTTGGGAATCGTTTCCACAAATTCAACTCCACCTCGGAGATGCTTGAATGACGTCAGTTTCCCTGGAAACAATTTCATGACGTCGCAAGTTAAGTTTTAACAAATTAATGCAAAGCAGTTGGTCATTCATCATGTAGCATTATTTAGTCCAATTAAAAGTTATAATTCTCGAAGATGTTTTCTTTAAATTTAAGAGTTACAATAAGATGCGTGTCTGCTTATTTTGTAATATATCTTCAGATCATTTTCTTTAACCAGATGAATCGAACAAGAAATCACCTCTTATTAGTTCCAACAACATTACAGTAATTTATTGTTCCTGTTTATCGGAATGCAACTTATAATAAAATATTACCTGCAACGAACTGCTTTATCTGTTCGGCAGAGACTTTAGACCCATGTTTGCGAACAACGAAAGCCTTCGGAAGTTCTCCGGCTTCTGCGTCTGGTACTCCAATGACTCCGACATCATCCACTTCAGGATGACTTAGGATAAGCGATTCGAGTTCTGCAGGAGCCACCTGCAGCCATCAATCACAAAACAAACTATGCTGTTTAAATAACAAAACCACAGGCCAACATATTTGGGGTTATTTAATAACTTATTGTTAAAGGCTAAGTTAATCGAAAGTAGTCGTTAAATTGGCTTTGTTTTATATATTGGATTTCTAAGGCGAGTTCGACATGTCTCATGGTTTTTTTAAATGACCAAACTGTCTAAACATGAACTTGTTAAGATTAACTATATACCCATCAGCGCTTTAGTGAGGTAATAAAATGCACTGCATTTCATAAACATAATCTAGATATTTCTGGTTCCGCGACAACTCGTCGAACGACATTTTGTCTACGACACTTCGTCTACAGACACTTCGTCTAACGACATTTCGTCTACAAGTGTATCTGTATCCATTACGGCTAATCGACAGAGGCCACTTTCTTATAGTTTCGCTAAAACCTGCTATATATTCTCAGGAATCCAGCTTCTAATTACTGACAAGATTATTTTCATCAATCCAGCTTCTGTTGAAAGAAAATCTATTTTCATCCATGCATCCAGGTCGATTTCCAGCTTTTATGGGAAAAATTATTTAGATCAATTCAGCTTCTATTTCAACACAGGAATGTTTTCATCAATCCAACTTCCATTTCGGGAAACAGTTTTATGCATCAATCCAGCTTCCATTTTAAAGTGACAATATCAAATAACTTATTAGACGAAATGTCGTTCGACGAATTGTCGCTCGACGAAGTGTCGTAGACGAAATGAATTTTAGTAACTGCACACGGAGGTATAAAACTTCACGATATATAAAAAAAGTTGACGACCGGGGGGGTGACTGCACAACAAGGGTATAGAAGTTGACGACCGGGGGGGTAATGGCTGCACAAGGTATAGATAAAAGTTGACGACCCGGGGGGGGCTGCACAACAAGGTTGAAAAGTTGACGACCGGGGGGGGTATGTTACGCCACTACTGCGTGTGGCGGCTGTTTAGGTCTGCAAAAACTAACTGCACAAAATCTCATTTTTAACTGCACAAATTTCTTTCCCAACTACACACTTTGTGTCTGGCTGCACCTTAGAATAAGGCCTGGAGATTTCTACTTAATGTACTCTTAAACATGTACAGTAGCCTATTTGCCTCTGATGGTGTCTATGACTACCTCTCTATACCGTTCAACACAAGAAAAAACAACTGCTTTAAGTAACAATAGACCTGCTATACATGTAAATGACATAATAATCAGCAATAGCCTTCCATTAATCATATAGCAAACTAAATATCTGACTAATGAAGAATAAAGTTAGTCATGCCAACCTGAACTTCTGTGTTTGGTAGAACGACTCCAACTGACCCTAATTTAATCTTCGGCACATGGAAACTGTTGATGCACGTCATGGTCGTTTCTGTCAAGCCATAACCTGCACATCAAACACAGTAAATCAATGCCAGGGTTCAACAGCAATTCGTCTACAGACTTTTAGCTGACAGACATTTGGATTACGAGTGTACCTGTATCCATTTGGCCACTTTCTTATAGTTTCGGTACTACCTACTACAAATTCTCAGGGATCCAGCTTCTAATTATTGAAACAATCATTTTCATCAATCCAGCAAGCTTCTATTGAATCGAAAACTTAGTTTCAACCATCCATGCAGCTTCTATTAATGGGAAAACTTATTTCGATAAATCCATCTTTTATTTCAACACAAGAATGTTTTCATGAACCCCACTTCCATTTAGGGAAAAAGTTTTTCTCACTAATCCAGCTTCCATTCTAAAGTGGCAATATCAAATAATTTCGTAAGCGAAATGTCTGTCGGCCAAATGTTTGTAGACAAAGGCTATTGTTAATTGTGTCTGTCCATTGTTTAAGTTCTGTAATAGTAGAATAATTCACTGGTCATGTACTCGAATCAATAAACAAAACAAAACAATACAATTGTTTAGAATCCGCATGTATGGCTGGCCTGAATGAACCGGATTGTTTTAATTAGTAGATATAAAAAGGCAATTTTAATTAACCTAATTCTGCAAAAAATTACGTTTAATTCATTATGCTGATAAATACACTTTTGTTATGATTGTATTCAAAATTGTGTAACGAATTTTTTATCTTTATGCACAAATGCTGCAAGTGTTTGTATAAATGGATTTGCATCTCTTTCCCATCAAAGATATCTTGATCTCTTTTCCACCAGAGAGATTTTTTGAATCTTTTTCTACCAAAGAGATTTGTACATCTTTTGAACCAACGAAATTTTAATATCGTTTTTATCCAGTAAGACTTCAATATCTTTATCCACTCAATAGATTTTGATATTTGAAATTCCCTCAGCCAGAATTTCTATGGGTGTCGGGTCGGATCCAAATGGGTTCAATGAGGGTCGCATATGCACATAGGCGTGGGCTCTATGCGAGCATACCCCAGGCATGGTTCATACCTTGTACAATGTCTTTGCTGCCAGTCAGTTGCCTGAAATCTGTCAGCGTTTCTTTGCCAATAGGCGCGGCGCCGACCAAGAATCGCTGGACAGAGGAGAGATCGTACTTGGACAGCAGGGAAGATTTCGCTAAGAAAACGAGGACAGCAGGTACAACAGGCATCGAAGTCACCTGCATCACAAGAACTTCACAATACAGAAAGACCCCAACTACGCTAAGCAATCAGAGTTTATAACTTCTATTGCGCTGGTGTCTAATGCACAAGGCCTCAACCAATGACTTATACCCAAATCCCAACCCGTATAGCAGTTCACAAATATAATGTAACAGTAAAACTAGGAGTTGGACGAGTGAGTTAGTAGTTAAGATTGTTTCAATTGCATAACATGTAAATGCACAGTGCAGTGTGTTTGTCAGGCGCTTATTAAAGAAAAGATATTTTTATTATTATTATTATTATAATTATTAGGTAAAGCAATACAAAGAACTCACTTTGTACTTTTCAACGCAGCTGAGCACTTGTTCGGGTCTGAATCTGTCCAAAATGATTAACTTCTGATTGCTCGCCAGACCAAGCATCACGCTTCCAATCAAGGCTCCAGCATGGTATACTAGAAGATAAAGCAATGAAACTGCTTGCTCTCCTGGCAGACGTTGAACCGGCGAAATATTTATAGCGGACCTGAACAATTGAAACTCACTCATTAATGCACAATGCCAAAATTACTTGGTTCTTTCAAGTTAAGTTTAATTTCACATGAGCACACAGAAAGTTTCGCATGTCCACATAGTTTTTATCTTGTTAGTTTGGTCACTAGCCACAACAATGACAATTTAAGTAGGCCTATTATACTTATTTTTTTCATATTTGATGATCTTTGTATACCAAAATGCGGTTAGCAGTTGGTTTTTCAATAAATGATATACTTACTTACTTACTAATGCACAAGCTTTATCAGTCAAGACTTAACGCCTAACCCTCTCTTACTTCTGCCCGAGTAGTAGTTTCAGTTTAACGACACTGTGTGCTAACAAAGATCACTAGCGTCCCCCTCCTCCTTCATTCAGGCTTTGGACTGGCACTGCCAGAGTACGAGCAGTGGCAGAATAACTCCTGCAGCTTGACAAATGGAGCTGGTTATATATTCTTAAAATTAAGAAATTAAAGCAGTGGCAAAATGTCATCATCAATTAGAAAATCCCACACGAGTAAAACTCTTCCAGAACTGTTCTGCTAACCGTGTGCATTTACCAAATTCCCAACCCGTACAGCAGTTTCATAAATATTTAAACATATTTTAGGCATGTTTTCATTGCTCATCCAACTTCTACTTCTACTATAACATATTTCCATCCCCCTTCCAACTTCTACCTCTACTAAAAAGATTTTAATCGCTCGTCCAACTTCTAGTTTTACTGCAATAATTTAGTATCAAAATAATTTTTTCATCGTTCATCCAGCTTCTATTTCTGCTATAAATATGCTATCCAACTTTTATTGTTACTGCAATAAATTAGCATTAATACCATGTTTTCATTGCTCATCCAACTTCTAGTTTACTATTACAGTATATTTATGAACTGGCTAGGTTTTGCGTGTATGCCAACTGTGTTGAGCTGTATGGCTTAAGAACAGAGTTGTGCGATATGAAGCAAAGTGGCTACTTACTCTATAATAGTAACCTGGGCAACGACGTTGTAATGCGAGAGCATGACTCCCTTCGGAAGGCCAGTTGTTCCGCTGCTGAAGAGAATAAATGCAACGTCCTTTGAGGAGTCGATGTCTACGTCTTTCGGACACCAGCTGCCATCATCCGACATCAGAACATCAAATGGCACCAAAGAACTTCCAGTTGCTGATGTCAACGAAATGGATGGTGCAACAGTAACTGGACCACCAGAGGTTTCATAATTGCCTGGTACAACGATTATTCCCTAATCGATAGGCATCATAAACATCTTCAGGTACTTTTCAACTATTTACAATCGCCGCCACTTAGAGATATGTAGAATGTTGTACATCGAGTTCAGACACCAAGACGGGTGACAAAGACTCATGAAATGGAAAAGAGGGGAAGACAGGTTTGCCACTGATGATGATGATGATGATGATGGTGGAGGAAATGAATATGATGAGAATGATGATGATTCATATTCTAATATTTACGGGGCGCGGTGCTGTAGGGGTATGTTCGGTGCCTTGCAGCCGGAGGGTTGCGGGTTCGAATCCACCTCAAGCCGCCTCGTAGGGACCCTGGGCAAGTCCCTCACTCGCAATTGCTCATGCGCTTCGGCGTGAAACTCCGATTCAGTGTCCGCGCTGCAGTCGGGAGCGCCTCTGAGTAGAAATCTTGAAGGGCGCTATAGCAAATGCTCATACATACATACATACATACATAAACAGCCTAACTTATCTATCAATTGTCATAGCAACCCAGTACAGAAACAAACAGCTAACAATATGTGGGGCACTTAAAAACATAAAGATAAGCATCTCCACAGACACATACAATGTCGCTGGTAGCTTTAAGTGGATTAACGCCTTTAAGTTATTTCTCTAACTATTTGTGCTTGGTAGTCTATAAGGCTATTTGTAACTATTTGGAACGAGGTGGTGTAGCGGTATGTTCTGTGCCTTGTAATCGAAGGGTCGCAGGTTCGAATCTACCTCAAGCCACTGTGAGCGGCCTTGAACAAGTTGCACAAACACAACTGTCTGTGACGAAGGCAACGGGAAACCACCTCACTAAAATCATCCCCGGATGACATATGTCTGTTCTGTTAGTAGTTAAGATTTAAATTGCATAACATGTAAATGTACAGCGAAGTGCGTTTGTCAGGCGCTTAATAAAGAAAAGATTATTATTATTATTATTATTATTATTATTATTATTATTATTATTATTATTATTATTAATTATATAAAGCCAATGGATCTGCCTTCAGACACAGAACTCATCAGCCGATTAGGATAGGAGCGATGACGAAACACAGCACTGACTCACTTTAATGTTAGATCCAGCGTTTTTCTTTGCTTCGACCACCGTTCCAAGGAGACCGGACACTGTGAGAATCCAAGACGGCTTCGTCACTTTAAGCGCATGTTCCAGTTCATCTGGAAATAAACAAAAGTCCAACGCTAAATTCAAGTCATTGGCAACTGAGGAAGTCTCCGTTCTTAACGACTATACACCTGAGCTGATATTGTTATAATTTAAGTTTGAGAAGTTGAATAACTTTTAATTTGCAAGAGAAAGAAAGGAAAAGAGGAAGAGGAGGGAGGGAGAAACGAAAGAGATCATTTGATCAGAGCGACTTTGTATTAAATAAATAAAAGGTATTAAAATAAAGAAGAAAAAATTAGCAAATAAAAATCTAGGCCCTGCTGTACTGACTTGATTGTTTGACGTACGATCGCACTAGGGAGGCCCTGTTAGCGGAACTGATCAGATGTTCCTTTGGGTTTACCAATGTTGTTACTGGATTGAAACCCGTCTTTATATATGCATTGCTGCATAATTATCTACTGCGGTTAACAATAAAGTTGATCAGTTCATTGACTGATTGTCTTTTAACTTTGCACTAGACAATCAGGGTGTCACGACAATTCATCTACAGACTTTTCGTCTACGAAACTTCGTCTACAGACATTTCGTCTACAGACATGTCATCTACAAAGTTATTTGATATTGTCACTTTAAAATGGAAGCTGGATTGATGAAAAAAAACTGTTTCAATAAATGGAAGTGAGATTGATGAAAACATTCCTGCGTTGAAATAGAAGCTGGATTGATCAAAAATAATTTTCCGGTAAATTGAAGCTGTATACCAAGCCAGATGGATGGATGAAACTAAGTTTCCAATCAATAGAAGTTGGATTGATGAAATAATCTTTTCAGTAATTAGAAGCTGGATTCATGAGAATATATAGAACGTCTTAGCGAAACTATAACAAAGCGGCCTCTGTTGATTAGCCCTGATGGATACAGATACACTCGTAGGTGAAATGTCTGTAGACAAAGTGTCTGTAGACGAGTTGTCAAGGAACCACAAATCAGGAATTATAGACTTACAAGCAGTGTATGCGGGATTGACGAAAGCCACAGCTGCACCGTTTGCGATGATTGCGAATACAGCAAAGATATATTCGATACTGTTTGGACAGAATGATGACGACGACTTCTGTCTTCTGAATTCCCAGTCGATAAAGACCACTTGCCAACCGATAAACATTCGCATTCAACTCGGCATACGTGTTACTGCGCCCAGTCACACCGTCGACCTATGAACAGTGTCACATGATATCATGCATGGGATTATGTGTGCAGCGTTTTTTTCAAAGAAATACTATAAATGTGATCTTGCAAGATCACATAAGACAGTCTTTCAGTCAAGAGGAAATAAAAAGAGTCAGGAAAAGATGACAAAGAAAGTCAAAACTCTTGAGTTGACCATAAGCTGAAGATGAGCAGGTCAATTAAGCTCTTTCAACAAGCAGTTTTAGTTTTAAACGTGATCGGAGAAATATAAGCAAGATTCTTTTCATCAATCCCATTTCTGTTTTACAAAAATTATTTTATTAAATCCGACTTGGACCAACTGCCATTTAGCAATCTTGAATTCTTTTCGTCAATCCAACTTCTCAATCAATCAATATTCGTTTAATCATCAAACCAAGCTGTCACAGACGCAACTTGTTATAGGCAATAAATAGCTAATGTGATTACAAAGGAGAAATCATGTCTCTTTCCTACTAAAGTACATAGGAGAAACAGATACTTATGAAAATTTGAGAATATGCCCTAATGAAGAATCCGTGAAATAAAGTTCCGATCGTCTTTGGGCGGTAGAGTGAAGTTATGTGGTCTGTTCGACCAACACTGGTTCTATTCGACTATTGGTTCTAATCGACCAACACTGAAACCCATGTAATGGCCAACAGTTAAATACACTAAAATACAACTCTACCAACTAATATACTGAGACGTAAGTGTAACTTACCAGAGCGGTTCGGTCAAGGCCATTCCTTAAACGTTCCCTTATAAAGTTGTGAAGTGAGCGATTGCCTATGTTCACTCGTTAAGGCGTTGCTATTTGCTTTACCATCTTCTGCTGTGTATATTTTTCTTCAGAATAATAATTAGCCAAAACCAGGGTCAGAGAATGCTCACACAACAAATAAACGACCCATAGACTCTGATCGTTCAATAGGCCTACATATTTAGTAGGCTACATACAAACGTGTGGTTATCTACTCTAGTGCAATAGTTGGACTTTCATCTTTAAGATTAGGCCTACTGGGGTCAGCCCGAATCCCAGAAACCCCGAAAACGCTGAAAACAGACAAAAGCCCGATTTCCCGAAAACAGTTTTCTAGAAAGCGGCCGAGCTATTCAGAGTTATATTGTAAACATGACATAGACTTAGCGTGGTCTTGATGTATTTCGATATACTGCCTATTCAAACGTTTATTTATTAATTATATTCTTCGAGTTGGACTTAGAAAATCAATTTCGGGGATTCGGCCGATATGCCTTTCGGGGATTCGGCCGATATGCCTTTCGGGGATTCGGGTTTCGGGGATTCGGCCCGCACCCGGCCTACTAATTGACGACAGGTTGGAGACGATCAGCATAACTTAATTCAAACGAATTACGTCAAACGATGGTAAACCCGTAGCTTAGGTTGCTAAATTATTTTATATCGTCAAATTGAAATGGAAGCGGGATTGAGGAAAAAATTGTTTCACTAACTCGAAGTGGGATTGATGAAACTATTTGTCTTTAAATAGAAGTTGGATTGATGGAAATAATTTGTACCGTAAATAGAAGCTGGATTGATGAAACTTAGTTTTTGATGCAATGGAAACTGGAATAATGAAAATAATTATTTCCGTAAGTCGAAGCTGGACCCATGGGAAAAGTTCTTTGCTTACATAAAAGTTCCATTGATTAAAAATATTTTTCTGGTTAAATAGAAGTTGGTTAATTTTTTTCATGAAATGGAAGCTGGATTGATTTAAAAAAATTCTCGATGAAATGGAAGTGGGATTGACGATAGTTATCATGGACATGGGTAGATTGCTTACTTACCAACATGAAATTCGGTATTGAAGATATTCAAATAATTTACCAACCTAAACTACGGGATAACCGATTATAGTTATGATAGACATAGGTAGAGTGCTTACTTACCAACGTAAATTACGGCATTGAAGACATTAAAATAATTTAGCAACCTAAACTACGGGATAACCCAATTTTGACCCCACGCCCGACGGCCGCCCAACGGATGGTTAAAATTGAATTTACCCAAAGACCTTAAGGTCTTTGAATTTACCCGATAATCTTGTTCATACTCTCCTTAGCAAGCGATTTAAGTATTTCAAAACGATGACGACTAAGCTGGATTTTGTGAAAGTATTTCCTGTCATCTAGCGAATACATTTTAACGTGCAACCTGGGACTATTATACTGAAACGTCGACTAAGATTTTAGGCTTATGGGAAAAGTCGTAGTTTACGTTGCTAAATTATTTGATATTGTCACTTTAAAATGGAAGCTGGATTGATGAAAGAAATTGTTTCCCTAAATGGAAGTGGATTGATGAAAACATTCCTGTGTTCAAAATTGAAGTTGGATTGATCGAAATATTTTTTCCGTAAATAGAAGCTGGATCCGTGAGAATATAGGCCTATCTTTGTTTAAATAAAAGTTCCATTGATGAAAAATATTTCTTTCGTCAAATAAAAGTTGGATTGATAAAAGTATTTTTCTCCAATTAGGCTAAATGGAAGTCGGATTGATGAAAGAATTTCTTGACGAAATGGAAGGTGGATTGATGATATATTTAACAAGCACATAGGCCTAGGTAGACTGCTTACTTTCCAACGCCATGTACGGCATTGGAGACATTAGAATAATTTAGCAACGTAAACTACGACTTTACCGGCTTATGTCCATGTAAATTTATTATTATTGAGTATTATTTCTAAAACTGCTATTTTTGGCATTTATGTAATACTCTGGAGACAGAACCGAACGGCCAATTCGAAAGTTGGCTCATTACAGCGCAATAATTATGCAAGTACACCCAATATCAAACTTCTCTGTCTGTCTGTCTGTCTGTCTGTCCTTCTCTGTATCTCTGTGTCTCTCTCTGTCTGTCTCTGTCTGTCTGTCTGTCTGTCTGTCTGTCTGTCTGTCTGTCTGTCTGTCTGTCTGTCTGTCTGTCTGTCTGTCTGTTTCTCTCTCTCTCTTCGTGACGAATGCTTCATATGACCATATGATTTTCTCAAAATTTCTACAGACAGAGCTTCTAATATTATTTGAGGCGATCGATCGGATTGATCTCCTTGGTCGATTGCCAAGCGAAGGTCTGACCGATCGGTAAATCGATCGCGCGCGATGAGTTACATGCAGGCTAGACTCCAAGAGGAACCTGGAGACAGACCATTTTTTCAAAATCTAATTTACATTACTTGTGAAAGTTCAGGCTAGGATCGAAACAACATTTCATCGACAAGCAGACGAGGCTTATCGACAGTTGTTGCTGAAGCGTATTTTGGAATACGACCAATAAGTCGGGCAGCTGTGCGAAGGACCTGGTCAAGACGGCTTATTAGACCAGAAGTGAGCCCAGCGAGAATCGAGCTACACGTTGGCTCTGAAGTGGCGTTTAATAAATGTCTAGTTGCATTACGTTACATTAAACAAGTATCTTATGTGGAGGTTCTGTCCGTGATAGCATTTTTTATTTTAAAACTTGGATCGCATTCACTGTCAAATTTTCATCGAGCGACCCTATGAAAGGAGCCGTGTGAACAGGGTCAAGAGCAATCTATTCCAGTCCGCTGAACCTAAGCCAGTTCGGATCAGTCAGAGTCGGTCAGCATCAGGGCTGCTAAAAGCTTAGTTTTTTGATTTTTTTAAACGAAAAAAACAAAAACCGAAAAGTTTTCTGCTTTTTTACAAATTATTTTCTGAATTATAAATGTCACAAATGTCGTCTCTTCAACTCTCTTGGCAATTGGCAATTGTTGTATGGTCTTTGGTAACTTCGTTTATGACATTCTATATACGGTGTCACGACAACTCGTCGAACGACATTTCGTCTACGACACTTCGTCGAGCGACAATTCGTCGAACGACATTTCGTCTACTAAGTTATTTGATATTGTCACTTTAAAATGGAAGCTGGATTGATGAAAAAACTGTTTCCCGAAATGGAAGTGGGATTGATGAAAACATTCCTGTGTTGACATAGAAGCTGAATTGATCGAAATAATTTTCCCCGTAAATAGAAGCTGGAAATCAACCTGGATGCATGGATGAAAATAGGTCTCCATTCAACAGAAGCTGGATTGATGAAAATAATCTTGTCAGTAATTAGAAGCTGGATTCCTGAGAATATATAGCACGTTTTAGCGAAACTATAAGAAAGCGGCCTCTGTTGATTAGCCGTAATGTATACAGATACACTAGTAGACGAAATGTCGTTATACGAATTGTCGTAGACGAAGTGTCGTTATACGAAATGTCGTTCGACGAGTTGTCGCGGAACCATTCTATACGGGTCTACTCTTATCGTTAATTTAATTTGTTATGCATCTGATTAATTTGAAGGGTATAATGCCATTTTTATGAGTTTTATGATCCGAAATAGAAAAACCTAAAAAACACAACTTTTCATTTTGGAAAAAGTTTGGTTTTTTTGACCTCTGGTCAGCATCCAGGGCAAATATGTGTACTTAACTTCATCTGATTCGGATTCTATAATAAAGAACATCAGTTTTTTTTGTTCGTCAGAAAGTCGGTTGATTTGTGTCGTTGAATTAAACGATTGCGAACTGTTCTCGATGGTGTCCGGACATTTTCCCACCGACCAGTAAGCAGGTTACTCTACCATTGTCCACAATAATTGTTATTAATCCAACTTCTATTTAGGCATAGAATTTGTTTAATCAAACCAGCTTCTATTTAAGGAAAAGAATTTCTTTCTACAATCCAACTTTTATTAAAGTTTATTTTCGTCAGTCCAACTTTGGAGGAAATGTCCTAGCTAGACCCGTTCTTGGTGAAGTCTCCTTGCCGTGCCACACAGAATTGCAGTGCCGAATCCACCTAAGATAATAGTGTGACTGCCGGATTGGTCATCCTGGTCAGTTGTTCGGCTGGGCATTCCTCCCGTTACAGTTTCATTCAGAAAAAACATAGGTAGGCCTATGTGCAATTTACGACTTGCAGTTTATTTCTTTAGATGCTAATAACAGAACAGTGTATCATAAAAATTGCCTAAGACAACAAAACGCCAAAGAAATTAGTATACATGACAATCTTTATTGATAAACTAGGCCTATAGATTCCGAATGTAGTAAAGCGATCTTCATGCCAGCACGAGCCAACGCACGCAGGGCAGACTGAGCTCCAGGTCCTGGAGTCTTAGTTCTGTTTCCACCTGTAGCTCGCACCTTGATGTGCAGCGCCGTTATGCCAATTATAGTCTTGCATCGCTCAGCAACGTCCTGAGCGGCCAACATAGCAGCGTATGGAGAAGACTAATCACGATCGGCTTTCACCTTCATTCCACTAGTCACTCGGACAATCGTTTCCTTTCCAGACAGATCGGTCACATGGACGAACGTGTCGTTGAAACTGGCAAAAATGTGAGCCACACCAAACACATTCTCGCCTTCAGCCACCTGTGGACCAAGGGTGACCAGCTCCTCCTTGACAGCCTTTTGCTTACGTGGACCCATAATTGACACGATGAAGACCTAAATCTCCGTTTAGCTACACAGGGTAAAAATTCTCCGGGGCAAGAATTTCCGGAATATCCCATTACGCCACTGCTACTAGGAGGGAACTTTTTCCCACCCTAACGGGAAACTTTTCCCCTTATCGGAGACCTTTTCTCCCTCGCAGGCAACTTTCCCCCCTGGCAAAAAGTTTTCCCCCTAGCAGGAAACTTTTCCCCCTGCCAACAATTGGAAGCAGTCTGCTTTCACCCCCCTCTACGTAGTAGGCCCTGGTCACTACTGCGAAAATTTTTAAGAAACATCACACGTGTCGCAATTTTACAAAGTTTTCACTGTGAAAGTCAGTCGATTAGTCGATCTTTAATGATTCATTGGACCGAAGTAGTAGTGGAGGGTCGTTCCAGCATCCTCGACATCTCCATGTACGCTCCAGAAGGTCAAGTCGAGCGAAACGAATCCAATCGCCACCCACTGACTGAATATCAACTTCAAACTGCCCACAGACACAGACAGACAAAACAGTTGCAGTATCTTGGCTGTAAATAAATAAACCATCCCATTATTTTGTTCTTTCAGAATCTACAATTATTATAGATGATCCACAAATAATAAAATAAATTACTATAAATAATAATTAATTAGGGGCCGTCCATAAATGACGTGACGTAATTTTGGCCGATTTTGAACCCCCCTCCCCCTCGTCACAAAAAGTAACACCCCCTTGAAAAATGACGTCACAAAGCTCTGACCCCCAAAATCCCAATTGCCATGGAACAAATAGGGACAGCATGCATAGTTTAAAATCTAACGGTGACCAAATATTGAAATAATTTTTAAAAAATATTAATAATGGTGGCCGTCTACATTAAAATAATAAAAAAATATGAAAATTTAATACTCACAATTAGTGCTGTTATTGTTCAAATTAAATTGTTAATTGCTAAATTTAATTACGCAGACCTGGTGTGACGTCACACTGCTCAGACCCCCACCCCATGTCACACATCGTCGCAAATTTCCGACCCGCTCCCCTAGGTGCGTGACGTCATTTATGGACGGTCCCTTACCATAATTAATAATAAAATGACCACAAATAACAAAATGATGCACTGGGATGACAAATTTTCTTTAAACTGGCTGTATATAAATAACCCATTACAATATATTTGATTCTTTTAATTTTATGATAAATCACCCACAATTTTATAAATAGTGATAAACGGCCCTTCACTTGGCTCTTTATAATGACATATTAGATAATGGGTCATTATAAAGAGCCAAGTGAAGGGCCGTTTCTTTGTAACCTTTACAAATATCGGTAAAACCGTATTTTTCGTTGCTAAATTATTCTAATGTATTTAATGCCGTACTTGACGAAGTTGACGTTGGTATCTAAGTAGTTTATCTGTGTGCATGATAACTATCATCAATCCAGCCTCCATTTCATCAAAGAATATTTTCATCAATCCAACTGCCATTTAATTTGAAAATATTACTTTTACAAATCCAACTTGTATTTAACGAAAGACATATTTTTCATAAATGGAACTTTTATTTAAGCAAAGAAATATTCTCATGGATCCAGCTTCTAATTAAGGAAACAATTATTTGAATCAATCCAGTTTCTATTGAATCGAAAACTTAGTTTCATCCATCCAGCTTCTTTTACGAAAAAATTATTTGAATCAATCCAGCTTCTATTTAAAAACATGAATGTTTACATCAAACCCACTTCCTTTAAGGGAAACAAGTTTTTCATCAATCCAGCTGCCATTTTAAAGTGATAATTTCAAATAATTTAGCAACGTAAAAAACGGTTTAACCCAAGTATCTATTACTAAACGGTTTATACTTAGAATTATGAAGTAAGTAGGCCTAACTAAGTAAGTAAGTATTTCCTTTATTGAGAAGCACTAGCAAACGCACAGCACTGTACATAGCAAGATTAATACATTCAAACAAATAAAAAATTATATATACAACTAAAGAATTGAATGAGAGGCTTTATTGTACAGAGGAAGAAGAGCTAGAGCTAGTAATAGGGTAAAATGAAGGGTATAAATAGTCAGATCTAGGGAAAACATAGTTTATTTGTATAGCATCCGGGCAAGGAAACATTTCTGAGACAGGTTGTCAAACATGGGAAGCTCACGGTTATGGGACCGTGGCCGCAGGGAGTATCGCGATTGTTTGATGGGCGGTAATAATTTATGCAATACATGACAAGGATTGTGCAGAAAACAGGCAAAGAGTCTAGTATCCGCATTGCTGCAGAGAGTGTCTATCTGGAGCTTACGTCTGTTGCAACTTCTGTGCATTGGCAGTCGATCCACATACATAGACAACACTTCCACCACACTCTACCTTTGAGACAGACCGTTGGTAGTGATACTGCAAATAGAACATCAACATCCCATCATCTGAGTCATGGTACTCGATCGATTAGAGCGCTCGCCTTGCACGGGAGAGCACGGTTTCGATCATCCTCACCTGAGAGGATTAGGCCTATAGTGTAGGGACCTTAACTTAAACAAGTCTTTCACGAACATATGATCGTGTGCACTTCTGAACCCCTATGAAAGCAGGGAAATATCAACGACAGATGTACTGTATACTGTGTGCAGTTTCGTTTCTTAGGGTTTAATAATATGAATGACGACATAACATCACGTGGACTAAGCTAAGAGGAGGAATGGACAAATAACTGAAAACAACGGAGATAGTTTATTCGTACCCATCGGCGCCAAACGGCTGGCGTCCGGAACTGAAAACGATTACTCCTGGGAGCACTTCATGTCAAAACTCAGCTTCTAACTGAGTGTCTGCTATTTTGCTAAAGTGCTTTAGTAATGTTTGAGAATATTTTGGCTAAGAAGAATAAGGACTGTAGCGGACCTGGCACCAACCGATGAGGTCCTCTAAGGTTGTGTAATCTCTGCCCTGTACTGACCAGCGTTCGAGAAGAGTGTTCACCTTCACGCTCCTACGCAAGAACAAACAACGTGCTTCGTCCAAATGGGGGAAATGCGTATTCATATTCTGATCATTAATAAACGAAAATAGGTAAAAGTGCATTTTAGCGTAGGCTATTTTCTTGATAGTGGAGGTAGACGCGTATTTATTTGATTATTTCAATGCTTTTCATGATAACTGTAATGAATCGAGCTTCTATTTAAGCAACATTCTTTTCATCATTCCCACTTCCATTTAAGCTATAATTATTTTTTATCAATCCCTCTTCTATTTAGCAAGAATTCTTTTCATCAATCCAACTTTTATACGACTAACGTTTAAACCCACGCAATGGCGAGTTATTCACAACGATAACTACACGCTTTTTGACCAATCCAGCTCCTATTCAGCAAAGAACTATCTTCATCAATCCAACTTCTATTTAGGCAAACAATTATTTTTACCAAACCAGCTTCCATTTTCGCAGTCGCATAAGAGAAATAATAAAATACGCTGCATTACCTGGCTGGCAGTGTCATGAATTATAATGCGCTAATAATGTAATAAAATGTCAATTTAGCACATTTCAGAATCATAATATTACTGAGACACCTACACGACTCTTTCATGAGCATCTATCGGTAGTTCATTGATTTCGAACTTTGTGCCGACCTGTGCATCATAGAATTTCTTACCCGGTAGGCCTACTATCGAAGTCCTGTGAATCGTCCATCTGTGCGCTGTCTGCTGCGTCTGGTTTGTGATCGTCCGATTTTTTCTGTAATTCCTGAAGTTTCAGAACAGATTCTTGCAGCTGAAAATGAACAATATCAATCAATCAATCAATCAATCAATCAATCAATCAATCAATCAATCAATCAATCAATCAATCAATCAATCAATCAATCAATCAATCAATCAATCAATCAATCAATCAATCAGTCAATCAGTCAATCAATCAAACAACCAATCATTCATTCAGTCAGTCAGTCAGTCAGTTAGTCAATCAATATTCGCTACCAAGCAGACACAGGCACAACTTTTTACAAACAGAAAATAGCAATTATTATTACTACTATTGCTATAACTATAGTGCTATTAATACTATTATTTCTATTATCGATTAGATAATCGATTAGAGAAACAGCTAATTCTAATTCCAATCGATTAGCTGTCGTCTGATATGCTAATTCTTATTCTAATTGATTAGCAATATTCAGCTAATTCGAATCGAAAATCGATTAGCTGATTGATTAGATGTTTGAAAATAAAGCTGATAACGCATTTAATTTAGAATGAGTTTATTAATATACAGATAGGAATAAATAAGTCATCAATTTCTTCCAGAAGCGGTCGATAGAAAGTTGTTGAGCAAAATGCATGGCTTTTTAGGCGAGTCTTATAAGGCCGAAGTAGAGATGTCAATGTTGGAGAAAGAGCTATTATACGTCCTATAGTTTCAATGCGTGATTATTGATAATGTTTCACAGAAATATATTTTAACCAACTGTACCTTGCGGGCTATTGATATTGTGTGGCGCTGAGATGTTTTATTTCTTTTACATTTACCTTACACGAAGCTGTAGATTACAATAGTGTAGTCTATAACTAACTTTGTCTTCCAGCTCCTGGTTCTTGTCTTGCACTTGAACTCGAAGCCACCTTTCAATGTCCAGCCTACGAGAGAAAACGACAAAGAAGCACTCAAGAGGAAAAACAATATGAATTATTCATATTGTAGGCTATATCTGCCTTTCTGTGCTCTTTGCCCGTCGTGTTGATCTGTCTATCGTGTCTTCTGCACTGAGTTATGTTTCTCTTGATATCATTTTGTCGCTGTGCCTGCTACATTGTGCTACATAACTGAATAATTTATTCAGGTTATATATTCGTATGTATGTTCGTTTATTTAACCATCGGGCTACCAAGTGGGTGGTTAGCACCCCTACGTACGTTATGCATAAAAAACTTGTTTCATATGGAATATAATTTTTACATTGTAGGTATCTGTAGCAGGTTCATTTGCGTACATTCTGAGGTAAACATCGTGGTGGTATCCCACGCCATTCAAAAGTTATACCCGATATAGCCGAGGTACCAGAGGGCGGGTGGATACCACCTCCCTTTTAATTTTTCTACTACAGCGTATTCATTATTCTTCCTGGAAGAGAAACAAATTTACCAATCTTTAAAGGGAATGCAGGGCTTCATTAGGTTGCTTTCTTATTATTTTGTCTTTTGAAAACTGTAAGTTATCAAAATATAATACGCGTTATCTGTGTGAAACTGGCTGAAAACGGCATAACAACGTAAACCGATATTTCTACGTAAACGTTTGTCAACACAGCTGCAGATTTCGAACATATTATATTATTAGCATAAACTGATACTAAAGATGAAGTGAGCAGAAAGAAAAACCAGACAAGCAGAAAGAAAAACAGACGAACGAAGAAAAAAGAAAGACTTACTGCTTGCGAAGGCTTTCCAGATCCTTCTCTGATTTTTCTGTTTGATTTCTAAGCTCGCGTGTAAGTTCTTCCGACTTGATTCTCTCGTCCGATAGGTCGATTTGACAATTTGCCAGCGCCTGTCCCAAACGGTGAAGTTCTTCGTTTCTGGTTTATTAATAATAATAATACTAATAATATCTTTTCTTAATCAAGCGCCTGCCAAACGCACTGCGCTGTACATTTACATGTTATGCAATTGAAATCTTAACTACTAACAGAACAGACAGCCTGCAATACAACGGCGCTAATAGCAGCCTACAAAGCATGTCCCCCTACGGGACTCGAATTATCGAACTCAGTACCTCTCACTCTCTATGCTAGTGTGTTATCCAATGCGCTATTGGGCCCTCCATTTGTTTGTCCTTCTCGATTATCGTTCACCCTATTCAAAGCAATCAAAGTAGACGCTATGCGCATTTTTTAGAGTCTATAGCTTCTAACAGTGGCGTCCACCTGGGGCTTGGGGAGGGGGTTGGAGGCCGATCTCCCACGACATAACCCTGCCAGCATGCCCATATCGAGCCCATATAAAAATTATATGGGCTTGTGGGCTTGGGCTAGCCCACATCAGCCCCATCTGGGCACGAGGTGAGGAGCCCATTATCAGATCAAAATTGTATATTGGAGACAAGTGGGCTCGTGGGCTTGGGCTGCCCACATCCAACCCATCTAGGAATGAGGTCAGGAGCCCATTAACCAACATTTCCAATGTCCGACTTTAAGGTGGGCGATAAGTGGGCTCGTGGGCTTGGGCAGCCCACATCGAGCCCATTTGGGCTTGATGTCTGAAGCCCATTAACCAACATTTGCGACATCCGACTTTTGAATGGGCGATAAGTGGGCTCGTGGGTTTGGGCTGCCCACCTCGAGCCCACTTGGGCCTGATGTCTGAAGCCTATTAACAGACATTTGCTATATCCGACTTTTGAATGGGCCATAAGCGGGTTCGTGGGCTTGGGCTGCCCACCTCGAGCCCATTTGGGCTTGATGACTTAGGCCCATTAACAAACATTTGCGACATCCGACTTTGAATGGGCGATAAATGGGCTCTTGGGCTTGGGCTGCCCATATCGAGCCCACTTAGGCCTTATGTCTGAAGCCCATTAGCCAACATTTGCGACATCCGACTTTTGAATGGGCCATAAGCGGGCTCGTGGGCTTGGGCTGCCCACATCGAGCCCACTTAGGCCTGATATCTTAAGCCCATTAGCCAACATTTGCGACATCCGACTTTTGAATGGGCCATAAACGGGCTCGTGGGCTTGGGCTGCCCTCATCGAGCCCACTTATGCCTGATGTCTGAAGCCCATTAGCCAACATTTGCGACATCCGACTTTTGAATGGGCCATAAGCGGGCTGGTGGGCTTGGGCTGCCTACATCGAACCCGCTTAGGCCTAATATCTGAAACCCATTAGCCAATATTTGCGACATCCGACTTTTGAATGGGCCATAAGCGGGCTCGTGGGCTTGGGCTGCCCACATCGAGCCCACTTGGGCTTAATGTCTGAAGCCTATTAACCAACATTTGCGACATCCGACTTTTGAATGGGCGATAAGCGGGCTCGTGGGCTTGGGCTGCCCACCTCGAGCCCACTTGGGCTTAATGTCTGAAGCCTATTAACCAACATTTGCGACATCCGACTTTTGAATGGGCGATAAGCGGGCTCGTGGGCTTGGGCTGCCCACCTCGAGCCCACTTGGGCTTAATGTCTGAAGCCTATTAACCAACATTTACGACATCCGACTTTTGAATGGGCGATAAGCGGGCTCGTGGGCTTGGGCTGCCCACATCGAGCCCACTTGGGCTTAATGTCTGAAGCCTATTAACCAACATTTACGACATCCGACTTTTGAATGGGCGATAAGCGGGCTCATGGGCTTGGGCTGCCCACCTCGAGCCCACTTGGGCCTGATGTCTTTAGTAGAGAGTGACATGGGGAATTTCCCCGCGGGAAACCGCGGCTAACGCGGTAAAAACTGCGGAAAAATCCGCGGTTACCGCGGGATTTACCGCGGTAATAAGAACAACAATTGCGGGAATACCGCGGTAATGGGAGCAACAATTGCGGTAATACCGAGGTATTAAGGTTCACTCTCGCGGTAATATACCGCAGTAATGGGGAATGAGCCGGAATGGGCGATAAGCAGGCTCGTGGGCTTGGGCTGCCAACATCCAGCCCACTTGGGCTTAATGTCTGAAGCCTATTAACCAACATTTGCGACATCCGACTTTTGAATGGGCGATAAGCGGGCTCGTGGGCTTGGGCTGCCCACCTCGAGCCCACTTGGGCTTAATGTCTGAAGCCTATTAACCAACATTTACGACATCCGACTTTTGAATGGGCGATAAGCGGGCTCGTGGGCTTGGGCTGCCCACATCGAGCCCACTTGGGCTTAATGTCTGAAGCCTATTAACCAACATTTACGACATCCGACTTTTGAATGGGCGATAAGCGGGCTCGTGGGCTTGGGCTGCCCACCTCGAGCCCACTTGGGCCTGATGTCTTTAATAGACAGTGACATGGGGAATTTCCCCGCGGGAAACCGCGGCTAACGCGGTAAAAACTGCGGGAAAAGCCGCGGTTACCGCGGGATTTACCGCGGTAATAAGAGCAACAATTGCGGTAATACCGCGGTAATGGGAGCAACAATTGCGGTAATACCGAGGTATTAAGGTTCACTCTCGCGGTAATATACCGCAGTAATGGGGAATGAGCTGGAATGGGCGATAAGCAGGCTCGTGGGCTTGGGCTGCCAACATCCAGCCCACTTGGGCTGAAATGTCTGAAAGCCTATTAACCAACATTTGCGACATCCGACTTTTGAATGGGCGATAAGCGGGCTCGTGGGCTTGGGCTGCCCACCTCGAGCCCACATGGGCTTAATGTCTGAAGCCTATTAACCAACATTTGCGACATCCGACTTTTGAATGGGCGATAAGCGGGCTCGTGGGCTTGGGCTGCCCACCTCGAGCCCACTTGGGCTTAATGTCTGAAGCCTATTAACCAACATTTACGACATCCGACTTTTGAATGGGCGATAAGCGGGCTCGTGGGCTTGGGCTGCCCACCTCGAGCCCACTTGGGCCTGATGTCTTTAATAGACAGTGACATGGGGAATTTCCCCGCGGGAAACCGCGGCTAACGCGGTAAAAACTGCGGGAAAAACCGCGGTTACCGCGGGATTTACCGCGGTAATAAGAACAACAATTGCGGTAATACCGCGGTAATGGGAGCAACAATTGCGGTAATACCGAGGTATTAAGGTTCACTCTCGCGGTAATATACCGCAGTAATGGGGAATGAGCTGGAATGGGCGATAAGCAGGCTCGTGGGCTTGGGCTGCCAACATCCAGCCCACTTGGGCATATAATGTCTGAAGCCTATTAACCAACATTTGCGACATCCGACTTTTGAATGGGCGATAAGCGGGCTCGTGGGCTTGGGCTGCCCACCTCGAGCCCACTTGGGCTTAATGTCTGAAGCCTATTAACCAACATTTACGACATCCGACTTTTGAATGGGCGATAAGCGGGCTCGTGGGCTTGGGCTGCCCACCTCGAGCCCACTTGGGCTTAATGTCTGAAGCCTATTAACCAACATTTACGACATCCGACTTTTGAATGGGCGATAAGCGGGCTCGTGGGCTTGGGCTGCCAACATCGAGCCCACTTGGGCCTGATATTTGGATGGGCGATAAGTGGGCTCGTGATGTTGGGCTGCCCACATTGGGCGCGCATCGGTCTATGGCAGAAGCCCATTTCCAGACATTTGCGACATCCGATATTTGGATGGGCGATAAGTGGACTCGTGATGTTGGGCTGCCCACATTGGGCCCACATCGGTCTATGACAGAAGCCCATTTCCAGACGTTTGCGACGTCCGATATTTGGATTGGCCACAAGTGGGCTCGTGATGTTGGGCTGCCCACATGGGGCCCACATCGGTCTGGTGACAGAAGCCCGTTACCAGACATTTGGACGTTTGATATTTGGATGGGCGATAGTTGGGATCGTGGGCTTGGGCTGTCCACTCGTGCCCATTTGGGCTAGATGTTAGAAGTCCATTAACCGACATTTGCGGCAACCAATTATCTGCAAAAGTCCGTCTGATATCAAGTCCAGGTGGTTTTCATGTGGTTGAATGTCGCAAATGTCGCTTTATGGGCACCAAATATTTGAGTCCAAGTGGGTTCGACGTGAGCAGTCGAAGCTCATGAGCCTACATGTACGTGTCGCCCATTTTAAAGTCGGCCATTTGAGTGTCTGTAAAAGGGCCTCTGACTGTCTGACATCAATTCCACAGGGGCTCGGCGTGGTCAACTTACGTGTTGGGCATTAGGCTAATTCATCAGATAATGCGTAGAAGTTTGATAAATATATTTCTCAACGATGCGCAACTAAGTATCATAGTTATATAATTATTATGGAGATTCTATGCATGCTGTAGGCCTATTCGTTAAAAGGTGGAAAGCGAAATAACGGAATACTGAGTGATTGTATTAGAAATGCTACGATCAATTTAGTCTGCTTGAATCTTAACCCTGTCGTGGCTTTGATGAACACTGTCGCGCAGACAATGATAGCCTCTATTATGACTTCATTGAAAATAATCTGGCTTCTTTGACTTGTAATTTCTTAAACGCTGTGATGAATATTTGTGTATAGAATTACAAATTTTAATTATAAACGTGCGATTATGTCAAAGCCATGTTGCTAATAATATCGCGGCACAATAATTTATCAGTGGAATCGTGTGCAACTTACTCGCTTACTTGAATAGTGACGTTATTTCCGATGGAAAGATGGTGGACATTGTTGTTTGAGAGGCACATGGTAGAATTAATCTGTATTCATCTCAATAGTTACAAGTAACTATAGAAAAATAACACTGGACTCTGACAATAATGGTACACAAAGCTATAGGTAAGTAGCGTGTTTGATGTTGAAATGGTTTGCATAGGTGACGAAAAATTTTCTGTTTGTTTTTATGTTTCACTTGGCGATAGCATCACAGTACAGTATAAATAATTACTTATAATAATTATTATTTATAAGTACTGAGATAGCATCACCTCTGCTTTTATGTTGACCGACGATTGCATTTTGACCCTGTTTTGCTAATGCGTGGTGCTTCTGCGGCAGAAAATGCCGCCACGCAACCGCGAAAACTTACTTCTGCGGCGGAGAATGCCGCCACGCAAGTGACGCAACCCGCGAAAACTTATTCTGCGGCGGAAATTTTTTCACATTTGATCTAAAAACCACCCTAACCCTGACCCTAACCGACACTCACGACGCCTAACCTGACCCTAACCGACACTCACGACGCCAATTGATACGAAGTAACGCATTTGAACAAAGATAAATCGTCGGCGAAAGGTTTGTCCTATGCACAATTCAGCCAGTTTAAGATGTTTTCAAGTTGCATGCGTGACGCTTGCGCAAAAGGTTACAGCCGCAGAAGTAAAATTTTCGTTTATATTGTGGCGATATCTTCTGCCACAGAAGATTTATCCTCTTCTAAAGTAGTCCTGCCCTTGAATCATGGCGGGATTACGCTAAGCCTCAAAAGGAGACTTTGTAGTCAGAAGAACAAATCTGCAAATAGAAATAGAATGTTCAGTGTAGCTGTTCAGGGTAGCCTGTCTGGTTACGCCTCGATAGTCCGAAGGTTCGATAGTCCGAAGAATCTGTAGTACGACATTAATCCGACATAAAATCGCTGCATGAATTCAACTTGTACTTAAACTGCAATATCTTTTCATCATTCCAACTTTCATTTAAACAGGGATTATTTGCATCATTCCAACTTCTATTTCAGCAAGAATTCTGTTAATTAATCCAACTTCTAATCAAGCAAGAATTATTTTCATCCGTCAAGCTACTACGAATCTTCGGACTATCGACCTTTTACCACTGGTCTAGCTGAATGCAACTCTCTACCAGTATCAATCCGAAGAACCTCTTCAATAAATACTTTAAAAACTAAACTTAAAACTCAGATATGTTATCTAAGTACTGTTAATAGTTACTACATTGTAACGTGTCCTTTGAGTAAGACTCTGTTTTATTAAGGCTCGGGCTACCAAGGGGGGTTGCCACCCCCCTAGGTTTTTTTCATCTCAAACTTTTTTCCGTATGGAATAAAAATTTGACCTTTTAGGTAGCTGTAGGGGGTTCATTTGCACACGTTTTGAGGTAAAATGTGAGATGATATCTCACACCGTTCAAAAGTTATACCCAATATACCCGAGGTACCAGGGGGTGGATACCACCCCCCCTAGATTTTCGACTATATCTTATCCGTCATTTAATATTAAGAGACACAAATTATACCATTCTATAGAGGGAATGTGGGGCTACATTTCTGTGGTCGCTGAGTTGACCTGAGACAACCGGAAGTGCTCAAAATAAATTATAATACGCGTAACATGCGTGAAAAATGGCTGAATGGAAGGACTCCCCCCTTAGTTTTTTGTCTGTAGCGTATTCATTTGTCTTCCTGGAAGATAAACAAAGACACCATTCTTTAGAGGGAATGAAGGGCTTCATTTGCATACCTACATCTTTGTCTTTTGAATACCGGAAGTGGTCAAAATAAATAATAATACGCGTAGTCTGTGTGAAAATGGCTGAATACAGCGTTATAACGTAAACCGATATATATGTATGGATATATATGTATGGATGTACATTTATACTATATAAACATGTGTAGGGATGATTTTGTGTATCTTTATACATAGATTAGTTTCAAAACACACATAATCTTATATTTGTTTATCCAAAAAGTAAAAAATGTACGCAATAATATACAATATTGCTAATTAATGGGTCCAATTGTTAAAAGTGATGTAATTTCGAGGTGCATTCACATAATGTACAACTAAATACACCATTCTGTGCAGAAATGAATGCTGAATCCAATGCTATATTACAAGTTATGATATGTAAAACCAAACACGAAATCCAGGGGGTGGTAACCACCCCCTTGGTAGTCCGTGTTACAAAAGAAGCTTGGTAGCCCTAGGGTTAAGGCGCATTATAAATCCAAGTTATATTGTATTGTTCAAAATGCTTTACTTCCTATCAGTTGGCGGCATTAGGGTCGGTTATGGTTATAGGCATCGTGGGGGTCGGTTAGGGTTAGAGTTAGGGCTAGTGTCGTCATTTAATAAAATGCTAAAAACTTTTGCCGCAGAAGTAATTTCTTCATGCGTTGCGTGCCAGAATCTTCCACTGGAGAAGCCAGAGATGGGTAACTAATCGATTAGATGCTAATCGATTAGACAAACAGCTAATTCTAATCGATTAGCTGTCGTCTGATGCTAATTCTAATTCTAATTGATTAGCAATTTTCAGCTAATTCTAATAGAAAATCGATTAGCTGATCGATTAGATGTTTGAAAGTTAAGCTGTGAACGTAGGGGAGGCGGGGGCAAGCATGGCACAAAGTCACAAAATGTTGAATAAAATGTATATTATTAAAAATATCAAGATAAAACTTGTTTTGTAGTATAGATAGATCATCTGGGCTTCCATAAATGTTCTTAAATTGCTACAGGATATGATTTTTTCATCAAAATCTGGCTTGGAACAGAGGTACCCAAAAGGCCACACTTGCCCCACCCCGTGGGGCATGAATATCATGCCATGGTTACCCCTTGTTGAGGGCAACACTGGCATGCTCTTCTTACCCCCAGATACAGGAACATATGCATTCGACAATTTTGTCTTACAACAATAAGCAAGAATTTCTGTTTTATTTATAAAATGAAACAATTGCACACAGCAGTGCATTAGTATGAGGAGAAGCTATTAGTTAAGAAATTGGCCAAGCAGCAGTTTGCTAAACAATCTAAAGCATTGACACTCAGTGGTATGCCTGAATCACAAAATTATTACACTGTTCAATATTTTCACATGTCTAGGCACCAGTCTTAGTCAGTAAGTAACAAAGACGAAAGCAGCCAAGAAATATGTCTAATGTGACATAATAAAGAACTGGATGCAGAAAAGTATTAAACAGATTCTTCACGTTTGTCTAAATCACGTTTGTCTTTATCCCAAGCGAAGGCAATAGTCGCATACAAACTTTTCTCCTGGTTCAGCTGGAGCACAACATTCATGGCACCAGTTCTGACATTTGTCACTTTGGAGCCAGTCTTCAGTTATTGGTTCCGTGTATAATTCGCGGCAATATATGCATACCAGCAGCCCTTTTGGTGAAGTCTTTCTGACCTGTTTACGTGGGTTTTTTCTGCATTTCGATTTCTTGGCTTCCATACAGGCACTTGCTTTTGCAGTAGGTAGCATCTTCTTTGCTCCAGCTCTTGCATGTTTTCCCTCCAGACTTGCTTTGTATGGACTTGCCGACAGCACTGTTGACCGTACACTTTCTTTTACGCTTGCCAGCTGCAGTTTGCCTATACCAGGAGAACATGGTAATGTGCTTATCTGAACAAGAGAAATATACTCCAAGCCTTTATGTGAAGCCACTTTATTACTAGACGTTGCTTTATAGCTGAGGATAGGCTGATCTTAAGTGGTATCACTTGGTTGAATTTCTTCACAGGTGAGGATAAGTTGAGCTTCAGTGGTATCACTTATTTGAATTTCTTCACAGGTGAAGATAGGGGAGCACCTGTCATGAGAAGTTCAAACATGAGTTTTCTCTTTAAAATAATCATTGTAAGTAAGTAACTAAGTAAGAATATTCTTTATTTGGCTACCAGCAAACGCACAGTAGCTTAGCCTACAGAAGACATAAATAATATAAACATGTATGCAAAGTCATATAACATTCTCATAACAAATTTGTTTTGGCAAGGCATCAACTCTAGGTAGGGTGAGATCATGTGGCCTGGGAGTATGGAGTGACCTTATGGGGAGGGAGGAGGTTGTGAAGAATGTGACAAGAGTTTGAGAGATGAAGAATGTAAAAGTAAGTATAGCCTCTATTACTCCATTAGCAAACGCACAATGGGACATCGAAATAGAATGTAAAATAACACATAGAAGTGACAAGGGTTTGAGAGAATTGAACGGAAAAGAATAGAGTGAGCTCTAGAACAGTGTTTGTTCAAACTAGGAAAATCGGCTGGGAGGAAGCCTGGAACAAAGTGGTGAAACAAAAATGGTGGAACAAAATGTCCAGATGCGCTCATTGCTCAGATAATTGCTGTTGCTATCTCTTTCTCTGCACTAACAACTCTTCCAATTTGCTTGCAGACTCTTCTCGAGAAAACTTTACGAGGTGTTATTCTGCTTTCATCAATGTTATTGATTTGATCTGCCTCACGTCCATGTGTGCCCAATTCCTCCTTTAAGATGTCGTAAAAACGGGATACCAGACCAAGATTAAATCATGACGTGACATGCTTGTTGGTTCATGGCGACGCAAACTTAGCTGATGTCTTCTCATAAACGACCGTACCCAATCTATGCCTGTCAGTTTTCCTCTTCCGAAAACTGGTGGTCAAGATTGTTGCACTTCGCAAACTGGAAGGCCAAGGATCGCATATCATTTGTGTAATCCACAGGCTCTTTTCCAAGCCCTTCATTAAGCACTAGCTTAAACAGTCCTAGGCTTATTATATAGGCATAACGGAAGGATTTTTAAGGCGCATAGCCATAGTGCTTCTTGGAATTCCAAACTTTATCATTGCTTGGCGTTTCGACAAATCACCACTAGCCACCATTATCATAGCATGACACGATATCTCGTCAGTGTAACTTCGTCGCTGAGTCTTGTGCATATAACTTCGAACCATGATGCTACAATTTCAATTGTAAACCTGATAACCTATTATGTCTAACATACAAGTGGGCAAGACTGGCATCCCACTGGGGCAAAAGTGTCAGTCATGGGGCAACAGTGGCACGTAAAACGGGGCAAGGGTGGCATTGCAGTGCCGCTTTTGCCCCGATTTGGGTGCTTATAACTACGAGGATCAGTCAGAATTACTGCGCTGACTAGGTCCATGAAACATTTATCATTAAAAAGAACACACTTTTCTGCGTAGTATAAAATAAAACGTTGACAAGTGCGATCTTAATACTGAATGTTAGCAATATATATAAGATACACGCGAAAGCTGGAAATAACACGAAAAATCGAAAAATGTTTATAAAATTTTTGCAATTCAACTTCCGGTAACTTCCGGCCCATAAGAAACATATCACTTAATGATAGTCAATATTCGCACTAGGTATGGGTTTCACAAAATAAGTGAGTATTTCGAAAATGGGGATGCCACTTTTACCCCACCCTGCCACTTTTGCACCACTTACCCCTACTCATTAAGAATGAGATTATTAATATTGAGTTTGAAGAATATACTTACTGTAACTTACTTATTTATCTGAAGGCTCTTTCAAACTTTCAATTATCTGTTCATTGTTATATGACCATTCTGCTCATGAATGTAACACTGAAAGATTTGCTCGTCTTCATGTTCTTCATCTCAAGATCACTCTGTTCCTGCAACCTCAGCTATGGAACCCGTATTTAGTTCTGCTGGCTACATCGTAAACGCTAGGCGCAGTAGGCTAAGCTATGCAATGATTCACATGCTATTTTCAAAATGCAATAGTGAGCTTATGCAATAGCAGTACTTATCAATAACTGAAGCATATGCAGTAGCAATGGCAATAATAGCTATTGCCTATGGCCTATGCAGTCACAATGTCAATAAAGCAGCATGGATTGACAGATGCGGTGTTGTTTGCTGGTTTGTGGACTGTCCTCACATATACCAGTTAGTTATGCAGCTTTAATACCCCACGCATTGTAATACCCCACGGCTTTAGGTTTTGTAATAGGCTACAGCAACTTGCTGTAGTAACTTGCTGTGCATTGATTAAAATTTTGTATGAATTCATTAAGCAAATATATGTATCGAACTTTTGATTATCGAAATCTAATTCTAATTGCTAATCGATTAGCTCCTGCTAATTCTAATTCTAGTCGATTAGCTGGAAGATTTTTCTAATTCTAATCGATTAGCAAATTTCAGTAGCTAATTCTAATTCTAATTGATTAGCAATTCTAGCTAATCGTACCCATCTCTGGCAGAAGCACCACACTGAGTAATTATATAAAGGCTAACTCTTCAAGCTATCCTTAAACTGAAACTTCTACTAGGCCTACTATCCTATGCTCTTTCTACTCCTGCGCCATGAAATGACCACCATCGTGATGATGGTGGTCGATTACCACCGTAGCAACATTATGTCTCCTCGACTTGATGTCCCAAGATTCTGACCTTGAACGGACAAGACAACCTGACTTGCGGACTTGTTGCAATGTGTAGCGCCGATGAATAAGCTGGTCTCCCTGATGCGGCTTTTGTGTGATGCTGAGAAATTTAGAAGATTTACATTTACATTTAACTCATTGTAGTCCACTTATAAGCCACCTTAGTTGGATTAGTTACTCAGCAGTTATAGCGAGAAAGTGTGTGAAAATACCATTTTGTTGTGTTTGGGCCCTTTTGTGCTCACATTAGCCAATACTTGGAAGTAGCTTTAACTTGGAAAAGCGTTGTAGTGATTTCCTAGATGGGTAAATCATTATGGAAATCCAAAAGCCTTAATTAGACCATCTGTGTGACACTTTTTGTGAGAAAATGCAAGAGTTCCTCCATGTCTTGGGCCCCATTTCCCAATAGTTTTGTGGTGATTGTATAAATAGATTACTCCTCTAGGAAACACAAAGGCCTTATTTTGAATAGTTCATAGAGCCATAACTGCATCCAAATTTGAATGTATAACCGCTGTGCTTAAATCGTTGCATAGGCTTCCTGTTCAGCAAAGAATTAGTTTCAAATTGGGCTTATAGTTTATTGATTTTAAGAACTTTGGTCATGGTACTTTCTAAACAATATGCCCAATTTGAGATGTATCAGACATCCATTGAATAGGGAGACAATCCAAAGATGAAGTAAAAGAGGAATAATCAGCACAGAGGTTATATGCACTTTGTATCATCTAACGATGCAGTGTATACATTTATATTGTGTACATTTAATTTGCAGTAAATTGCTTCATACATGATGAAATGTACTGTAATGTTTGATAAAAGGGTCAGCTACTATAAAATTGCTACTTCCTGGATTGTTCTTATCCACTGTTGCAGAGATATAGCTGCACTTTTTTACAACATTTTGTGTGTCTTAGATTTGTGTTCTAGTGTCTTATGATTCAAAAATGGGCCATGATGAGCTGTCCAAGGAAGACGACAATATATGGGCCTTCAGCTCCAACTTTGGGAAGTAGCAAAAAAGGCATGTTACATTTCTTTCTTATTTTAATTTATTTGTTTAAGGTGTATATGTATGTGTAATCTAATTCTTTACCTTTACATGTTACACCTTATTTGATCTGGACCTTTTTGGGTTGCTGTTTATAAATGTTTTATTACAATTACCGGTACAATAAGGCTTAAAATTGTTGGTAACTCTGCATCAGACAATTCCTTCATCCAATGCTGTACCTTCTGTTATGGACTACTTTCAGCTAATGACTCTTGCACAGGTTTGCAAACTTATCTTTTCTCACATAACAAAAGTTGTCTCGATGCCATTCCCTTGTCTCTTAGATGACCTTCTTTCAGACATCTATGGGGCTGTAGACTTGTCTCAGGTTACTCTAGTGGCCTTGTTTAATGTCTGTGCGGCCTCTGATACTGTTGACCACAATATTCTTGTCTACTTCTTTTGTTCTCTCTAGTAATGAGGCCTGTCTGAACTGCATGATGTTTGTTGCTGTAGTGCAGGTCATGAGCCAGATCATGATTGCTCTGGTGGCTTGGATTTCATTAAATTACTTGCGGCTTAACCCACCCAAGACTCCTTACAACTGGCTTGGTACATGGCAATAGCTCGCTGAGATGGACCTGGATGTTCTTGCCACTGAGTTCCCTAATTCCACCTTCGAGTCGACTACGGTTCGAGACCTCTGTGTCATGCTGGATGAAGAACTGGCCATTGGTCGGCACTACCAGCTCTGTCTGACCGGGATCGGACGCCATGCGGTGCATGAATATAATAGAATGCCGTTGACTAGGCAGACCCAGGGTTAGGGTGAATACTAGATGCCTTGACGTCCTAAAAGTGTAAGGAACTAGACCTATTAAATTGATTATGATTAGAAGAAAGAAAATGGCTGACAGGGAAGTTGATAGTATAATTCAGCCATTTCAAGCATGTTTTAAGCATGCACAAACGGTTTGGAATGCGCATGCACGGTCAAAGGTTTGCTCTTGCGCAACGACATTCCACTGTGGAAGTTTTGCTATTGCGGCGGAATCTTCGGCCGCAGAAAGTTTATCCTGTAGTGAAAGTCAATATGAGGATTGATTGTATGACGTCTTCAGAGCGAGAAGTCTGAACAACAGTTTTATATGTTTTGAGGTGCATTCAATTTCTAGTTAACTGGCTATGCCCCTGGGCCAGCCACTATACTTAAAATCAGATATTATTCCCAGACTTGTCATTATTCAACACGGTCATCTGATTAGTTTAGTCTGCCCATACCTAAATTGAAAACTTGTTGGTGAACGAGCATTTTTGGTTGCTGGACCAACTTTTTGGAACTTTCTTCCTGTGTCTGTCCGACGTGCTACTCAGTTGCTTGCATCATTTCAATCTCAAGTTAAACCTGACCTCTTTCAAATTATAAATCCACCATATATAGGCTGCCTCTCTGTCTTACGGATGGATCTTCTTTATAAATAAACCTGTTTGTGGCTTGGTTTTGATGTGCCATTGATTGATGCCTTGTTCATTGGGCACCGGAGGAATAGAAGTTATTAATTAGAATTACATGACAAGGGAAAATGTGTGAATTTAGAGTTTCTACGTCTTTGGGTGTTTTGGGGAGCCCATTTATCTTATAGTTGAAAGCAGTTTGAGACACATTTGTGACTGTATTAGTGAATAACTGGTGGCGATTGGTCTTCTGTGAGTAAAACTATTATGCAATATATGACACTCTGAGAATACTGTAATTTTTATTTTTGCAGTTTTTCATACTGAATATCTATTATTGAAATATGAATATCTAACCAACTTAATGGAGACAGTCTAGGCTGTCTAGCTCTTATTTGTCGTTGAGGTGTGGAACCATAAACCACATTACCTGGTAATTTCTGGCTGTTGCTCGTGTAGTGTTGGCATGGAGACTGACTTTGTAAGTGTAAGATCTTAGGTAATAGGTAACTGTGAAGCAGTTGCTAATAACACAGATGTGATAAATACTACTTCTGTAGCTAATTCGATGTGCATGACAGTCATCCAAGCAGGGGCATTCAGAGCAGTTTAAGCTAATGAATGATTATATAGAAAATCTGTCTGGTGTGTGATAAACAAGCAGAAAACAGTAAGCCTTAGGCTGAGACTGAAAATATGCAAAAGACTGAGCAGAAAATATTATATGCTGGAAGAGCAGTCCAAAATTTAGGTCTGGCATCCTATATGGTTTGTTGTTTTACTGAGAACAGGTCTAGTTTTTGGCACAACCAGAAAATGCAACTGTTTCAATAAAGGCAAGTATGGAGATGAGGATTGCTTTTAAGAACTGTGTTTGGCCATGGTACTTTCTAAACAATATGTCCAATTCCAGATGGATTACCTACTGAATACGACGACAATCCAAAGATGAAATAGAAAAGGAAAAACCAGTCCAGGGTTATGTATGTATGTATAAAAAATCCATGCGAGCTTAAAAAATCCACGCGAGCTTAAACCGGATGTCGCAAATGTTGGCTAATGGGCTTCAGACATCAGGCATAAGTGGGCTCGATGAGGGCAGCCCAAGCCCACGAGCCCGTTTATGGCCCATTCAAAAGTCGTATGTCGCAAATGTTGGCTAATGGGCTTAAGATATCAGGCCTAAGTGGGCTCGATGTGGGCAGCCCAAGCCCACGAGCCCGTTTATGGCCCATTCAAAAGTCGGATGTCGCAAATGTTGGCTAATGGGCTTAAGTTATCAGGCCTAAGTGGGCTCGATGTGGGCAGCCCAAGCCCACGAGCCCGCTTATGGCCCATTCAAAAGTCGGATGTCGCAAATGTTGGCTAATGGGCTTCAGACATAAGGCCTAAGTGGGCTCGATGTGGGCAGCCCAAGCCCACGAGCCCGTTTATGGCCCATTCAAAAGTCGGATGTCGCAAATGTTGGCTAATGGGCTTCAGACATCAGGCATAAGTGGGCTCGATGTGGGCAGCCCAAGCCCACGAGCCCGCTTATGGCCCATTCAAAAGTCGGATGTCGCAAATGTTGGCTAATGGGCTTCAGACATCAGGCATAAGTGGGCTCGATGAGGGCAGCCCAAGCCCACGAGCCCATTTATCGCCCATTCAAAGTCGGATGTCGCAAATGTTTGTTAATGGGCCTAAGTCATCAAGCCCAAATGGGCTCGAGGTGGGCAGCCCAAGCCCACGAACCCGCTTATGGCCCATTCAAAAGTCGGATATAGTAAATGTCTGTTAATAGGCTTCAGACATCAGGCCCAAGTGGGCTCGAGGTGGGCAGCCCAAACCCACCAGCCCACTTATCGCCCATTCAAAAGTCGGATGTCGCAAATGTTGGTTAATGGGCTTCAGACATCAAGCCCAAATGGGCTCGATGTGGGCTGCCCAAGCCCACGAGCCCACTTATCGCCCACCTTAAAGTCGGACATTGGAAATGTTGGTTAATGGGCTCCTGACCTCATTCCTAGATGGGTTGGATGTGGGCAGCCCAAGCCCACGAGCCCACTTGTCTCCAATATACAATTTTGATCTGATAATGGGCTCCTCACCTCGTGCCCAGATGGGGCTGATGTGGGCTAGCCCAAGCCCACAAGCCCATATAATTTTTATATGGGCTCGATATGGGCATGCTGGCAGGGTATAGACATGATCAATGGCATTGCCTTGGAAACTGCTTGTTTACATATCACTGTGCCTTGAATACGATGTATTTGGGACTATGTTCAGTCGTTAATCGCTCTGTTCGACGAAGATGTGCTTGCGCATAAATTAGCTATATTTCACCATCCATATTTGTATTCAATTATAGGTTTGACCGTTTGAACACGTATATGCGTAGGCCTATTTGTTTCAAAATTCATTATTCAGATGGCTATAATTCTAACATTAAGTGCATACGGCTGTCTTGCAGATATTCCAATCATGACTTATGTAGCGCCTACGTAGAAACATATGTAGATCCAGCCCCATTTATAGTGACCATGTAATGTTGAAGATTCAGTAATTCAATCGTTCACTCATTCTGGAGATTTATATAGCACCTCTTCAAGAAACCTACACAGATGTGCTCACAGCGCACATCGATTTGAAAGAGGTGAGTTTTCGATATATAACGAAACGTTAGCTAAGCTACTGGTTGGTTTAAGATGGAATGTCTTGTAATCATGATCTTCTATTGCATCAGGATGTAGTGCACAAGGTTTCAACCGAGTACACTCCCAATTGGGCCTATATACATACGGGTGTGTCTTGTACTCTGATAGCAGGAAACGATGTAGTTCTATGTTAAGCTAATCATTTGGGTGGTGCTATGATTATGAACTTCTATTGCGTCGGTGTGTGATGTATAATGCTTCAGTTGACAACATTTCAAAATTGGGTCTTAGTCGAAGTAACATCTAAATGCGAATTCGTTTGAATCGATCTAACGTGGATCTTTGATTTGAAAGAGGTAAGTTTTCGGTAGAGAGCGAAATGTTATCTAAGCTAATAGTTGGTTTAAGACGAAATGCGTTGTAATTAGGCCTATCATGTTCTATTGCATCATGATGTGGGCCATTGCATAAGGATTCAATCGATTGCACTCCCAAATCAAACCTTACTCGTGTTAACAGTCAAACACGAATCCATTGGTAGCATAGTCTACGAGGATATATAATTTGAAGTGGTTAAGTTCTCAGTATAGAGTGAAATAATGGAATAGGTTACGCCAATCGTCGACTTGCTTGGAGTGAGCTGTGACTGAGTATATTGTCTGCCGAATGCCATTATGATTCGTGCTGTTGGCATAGCGACTTTGTGTTTACGGATGGTCGCGATTTGGTTAGGTATTTTGTAGGCCATTTATACAGCATTGGCTGATTCAATTTAAACATGCCTATGCACATATTAATTATAAAACGTGCGCTTACCCATATCACTTGGATGGATTGCTCATATGCATTAAAATATTCCGTCTCTGGAAAGATTCCAGTTGCCATGCATTCTGTTTCTAGGTGTACACCTATGCAATGTAGGTGACTTCTGAATATGCTTTATATTCGACTATATTGTAATATATAGGTAGGAAACCTTTTCAACTGTATTATAGTGTCAATCTCAGTGATATTGATTCGATGGGGTTATATATCAGATCTTTGTGGGGATTACACTGGTTTGTTTCCGACTCCAGCTGAGTCAAATCGAACGGTTTTTGGTTTAGTGTAGAACATGTTAGAGAGCTTAATGTTTTTATGTAATGTGGTGGAATCATTCCCGAATATTAGACACATACCCAAATGTATATCATTTCCCATAGGTAACTTGATTTTAAGTCGCTTGCTTGATTGTTGAGAGCCTTCACTCTGAAAGTGTGTGAGGGATTAGGCTATATTTTCCATCGATGTGGAACAATACCATCTGATTGTACCTACCTACCTACACTAGAAGAACATTGTCTATTCCTAGAGTCAACTGATGATTGCGAGATTGGTTCGATGCTAAAACAGTATTCGATACAAATTCCAATGCTGTAGGAATAGTAGTGATACGACTGCGAGTTCTAAGACATACTAATGACGTCACATGATGGACCTCGATTTTCCTATTTAAAAAAAAAATCAATTGTCATAGGAAGAGTAGTAGTAGTTGTGTGTGTGAGTTCGAAAGCAAATTATGACGTTCCATGTTGGTTGTCGAATTTTCTAACTATATTCTTGTGAATATATATATATATATATATATATTTGGGTTGAATTTGTTGGTATTGTGAGCACTAACCTCTGAAATAGTATGATAAGTAAGTAAGCTTGGGCTTTATTCGGTAGTTGCCGCCGCCGCCGCCGCCCTTGTCATTGGATTTGGGGTAGGGGAGGGGAGGGGTTTACGAGTTTACAAGCCGATGAAATTGGTTGGTTCAGAGCCGCGTCCAATGGAGTTGCCTGCACCTGCCTGTCGATCAAAGTTGAGCGATCCTGCTTGGGGAACAATAGGTCCACCTGCGCATAACTGTCAATCATGATTATTGTCTCGAGCACTGACCAATGATTGCTCGTGCGCTTACCCGTCAATCAATTGAGTGGGCTGGAGCCTACTCGTCATTCGATTTGATTGGCTGTGATTCAGAATGGAGAACAAAAGACTTGGGTAGCCCAGGATACAAAGGAGTGGCAGGCTGTGGGCCAGAGCAGGGAACATTAGACCAGCAGGCCGTAGCCCGGGTTGGTCTATACGAGAAGACAATGGACTAGTTCAGTGCCTGCCTATAGTAGAACAATAGGGGGCGTGGCTTATGATTAGTATAACAATAGGAGGCGTAGCTTAGATGAATAGGAGGCGGAGCTTATAGCCTATTGTTTTAGAACCAACACTCTTATCACTACTGTCTTTTGCCACTATTTTACCCTCCCTATAGAATGCCCTTCCGGCGTTCACTCCTCTCTGCGTGTTACCATTCTTTCTAGGTCTCTTCCTACAGCCTTCTCCCTTCTCAAAACCTTCTTGTTCTCTAGGAGTTCTTGCACTGGGAGCGCTACTGAATGGCCACTGCTGTGAACGCCACAATATAAATTAATAAATAAAATAAAATACCATAGTCCAGTACCCTTAACTTAATAATTTTATATTCTGTCAGTTCCTATCACAAAGTCAGTGCCAAGTCTTGCTCAGGCAGCACAGCACCAGCACCTGCAGTGATATCCTTGAAACTGAATAGCTTCATCTTTTACTCCTCTAGTAACTGCATATCAGCTATCAGCTCATTAAACCAATCGTCACCAAGTGAAGCTGCTCCTGGTTGCCAGATGATTTCCAGCAATCCCGCCTAAATAGCATTAACAAAACTGCCCAAAAGTACTGTAACTAATTGAAAGTTCATACAAAGATTTAACGAGACCCTTCAAGGGTCCCATAGGGGTATAAAAATGGCATGCTGACAGGGTGGTGACATATTGTGTGTAGATTCTGACAGTCTTCACCTTCAAAATGGCCCATTTTACTGTCCTTGTTCGAGTTTCTTACAAATTCTCATTCTCTTGCCATCGAGACCGTACAGAGTTAGAAACAAGTTTCGCACAGCCTCTCACCTTCCCACCTAACAGGAATCAGTTCAGCTCAACTAAAAGTTACAAACCAAACAACTTAGTATCAATCTGTCATCTATGTTTAATTCTTGTAATACTTAACTACTTATAATTTACAAGTCGTATCTGTAGACCTTGTTGCCACATATTTATGTAACTCACATACTGCATTCATTTGCACTACCTTTCAAGGTACAGTTTCAATACTGTTAGATATCTATGATGATTGTTAGATATTAGTAAGTCTTGGGTTAAATATCTTTGTGTCTGCTTAAGTATGAACATTTTAAATCTGTTTCAGTTACATGTGTTTGAATACTTTCAAATGTAATCTTCATATGGGCTCCTTTTGTAGTACATTTGAAGCCTACATGCAGGACACATGGAGCCCATATTACAATATTGTCATATTTTCATCACCTCTCCCAACATATGACATTGCCGTTTGGGTATTTAGTTACTTGTAATGAAAATGATGCAACCATTAAAACACCTTTGTCAATGCATACTTCTCAAGTGAAATATATTCACCAAACTATTGCAAGAACTATATTAACAATAAGATTTAATATTACCTTAATATTACCCATAACAGTATTTGATTTAGCAGCAAAGTTTTTCTGATGAAAATTCTAACAAGGCAACAGCAAGTCTAGCAAAAACTCATAAACAGTAAAGACCACAAGAAAAGTGTGCTAGGGAGCCACAATGCCAAGTCTAAATGATGTCTGCTTCTCTGTTTTGGGTTCAATTATTATTATCAGCTAGAATATTCTACATGTCCACGACTGAACAGCATGCATCAGTACGGCGCACTAGTTGATGTGCATTACACTGCAGAATGTAGTCCACTGCATTGCACACTAAGACGATGGTTCACTGATAGGCATTTGCTCTGTGCTTTGGCAGGAAAGTAAATCCACTTGGAACTGGTCCAAGAAACATCTCACTACAATAAACAATCAGAATATGCATTTGGAAAGCTATTCCTGTGTTTCACAGTAGTGAAAGTTTATTTGCAGACAGAAACAATTCAGGACTAACTGTGTCACAGGGTGGCGTAATTTGATGATGCCAAGTCAAGCAAAGGAGCTCTATATTGTATTTTATTTATAAATTTATATTTTATAATTTATATTAATATATTTATCAGAATACATAACGGTCCATGTCTGCAGTCTCCCTCCAACATGCATCTGACTGTTGAAGCTTGGTAAACAGTCACAAATATGCAAAGCATGATACAGTTAATAGATCTTCGGCTACACCAAGCGAAGTCCATTAATCATATACACTATATACAGCAAATAAAATCATTTATTGCAGTCATGGTGATGCCACTAAATATACATATAAAAGTTTAATCAATGAAAGATACAGTCGAATAATCCTGCTCTGGTCACCTGATTTTGATCCAGTCAGCACAGTTGGAACTGGCCATCAGTGTCTCCAGGTCATTACGTCCAAAGTAATGAGGTGGCTTCTCGTTGATACGCTGAGGCACTCGTTCAAGTATTCCCACTGGAATATAGCTGAAGACAAACACATTCACTTTCAAACTCCTACTACAGTTATGCTGACACGGACAAGTAAAGCATAGACAAATTTCAAAGGTATCCTAAATTCAAGTAACGATATCATGGTAGATAAGATTTGCTTTACGTAGGACAACTCACTTGGCCAGTCTGTCAATCATAAATACACCCAAAATGTGCAAAGACAATGACTGGTATGTTACTGAAATCCTTTGAACTAATATAGTTCAGAATCTCTATATATAAAATATATGTTTGTGAGTATAAACATGCAACTATTATTATAATCATTAGCACATGCTCACACTTTCTTTCTATTTCAGCAAACGAGTATTCTGAACATTGAACAGATAAATCAATTGCAGCTTGGGATCTGTATGTTCCGATTCTTTCACAAACCCCTACCAGTGGACTTCAATGATCACTTCACGTTCACAAATGAAGTGCACAGTTGCATCACTATGGCTAAGGATACCAGTATGAATCCGCACCAACAGGAAGCACTCGATCAAGTATACGGGTCCCATGGCTTGGAATACGAAGGAATATGGAATATGGCTTTGGGAAATATGCAGTTTGGGACCATCCATTTAGTACGTACGCAGAAATCCTGAAAGAAATTTAACCCTCCCCTTCCTGTACACATGTGAACTTTTTGTACCCCTCCACCTGCCTGCATACGCTTGACGCGCCCCGAATCCTATAGAACAGTCTATATCCAGACTGCATCCATGTGAATATTTAAAAGCTTAATATAACTCGGTGAACTAGCCTCTATATAACAAGTGCCTGGACTGAAGATTAGTGTTTAAAGCAGCAGCACCAACAAGCACCGGGGCAGCTGAAATCTTGGACCAGCGGCAGTCTGCGGTTTAGGCGAGATTGAACGAAGCTGAACTGACTCATTTGAAGAAAGGCCAATATAGACAAAGAGTTATTGAGGTTTACCCTCCTCCCCCACCCCGTAGACCCCATATCCAAGCAGATGCATTTGGGTTACTCCTCCATGTGTACATACTACATGGATGGTCCCTTTGTTGACTTTGTCCTCCTTTAAAAGATCATTAAAATGTACATACTTGACTATTAGCTGAAATGAACAAAGCTTTTTCTATGTTCTTTTCTCTTATTATTACTAAGTCTCTTTATCCAATGTTTTCTTCTCATCTACTAATTCTGCTTTCGCTATCCTTATTTCTCACTTATTTTATTTCCCTTTGGATTTTGCTATTAGTTAAGATTAACATGCAACTGATGTCATATTACTAACAATGATCCTATTGGTTTGGTACTTAAGAATCTTGGTGACTGACCTTTGTAATACTATATAAACTAATTTACCTGAATCATTAAGGAGTCGGTCTCTGGAATTGTCATGAACCACTGCTTATGATGATGCTACCTGGGGGCTCCTACCTAGCGGGACACTAGTCCCTTATGGATCTCCCAGTTGTTTCCCATCCTGATATATGCACCTAATCTATATAAGTTTATCTAACACTTCTTGTTATTCTCTGCATACAATGACATGAGATGCGACAATATATGATCTTGATCTTGATGATATATATTTAAGAGAACTACATTATGTTAATTAATTTCTTAGCAACTTCTATACTGCCCGTGTTTAATGCACAAGGTATCAACAGATGGCACACTAAAACCAATCTGTAACCAGGTTAGAAGGTCATTCAGCCAAGAGAGAAACAGCCTATGACAAGAAAGCAATTTGAAAAAGACAATCCTTAAACAGAGAACAGAGTGACCCAGGTGACTGAGCAGAATGAACAGATACAGGGAGGGAATTCCCAAACCTAGGTTCAGCAAACAAGAAAGGTTGATAACAACTAAAAAACTCATTGACTGACTTTATTATTCAGCACGACACACGCTATTGGAACAGAAATCATATTCAAAAAGAAATCATTACCGATGAAAGAACGACAGCCATTCCAAAAGGAAGCGCCTTGTGTTAGCCACTCCCTGCTGGTCAGATCCCCAGTGTTCAAGGCCATAGTTTACGTACTCCTGGACGATTTCAAGCCGCTCACTGGCAGAGATGTCCCAATGTCTCTGCTCCTTAATCTCAGTAAACAACCAAGGCTTAATCAAGGCACCTCTGAAAGAGCACACAGTTCATCATAACCCATTACATTCAAATGTCTAGCGTAAATGCAATAATTAAATGTCCAACTATAGAATCAATTTCCACAAAAAGGGCTTTCAACTCAACCAACAACTTCTGTTCCAAAATCCTTTACCATTACCAGTACTATTACTTTACCTGAGGTACATATTTCAGAATTTCAAAAATTACGGATAGCACATTTCCAGGATGGCAGCTGTCTAATGCATAAGGCATCAACCGATGACGCACCATAAACAAGTCGTAGGCAGTTCACTAACAAACATACGTTTTAGTTCAGATGCTGTCTGCAAATAATTTTAAGATATATGCTCATGCACATAATGATTCTTCTTAGACCTTTAGGCCGTTGCGTAGACCAACGTATAGTCACGCTCTGTCGTCACAATGTCTCGGTATGCACGTACCGGATACTTTTCGAGTCGCACAATGACTCATTGCTGTTTTCATCTTACTTAGGGGTTCAAATCCAAGTACACTGTGTGAAATTGACAATGCATCATGAAACACGTAACAAGTAAGAAAAAGTTATCTCAGTGTTGGATTACACATGTATGCCAAGTAGGCACTTCAGAGTCATGCAGCCTCATGCAGTACTCACTGTTAGAGGAAGCACAGTGACCAATTAATGTCTTCAGCATTATTACAGGACGCTAGAGATGTAATGAAACATTTATTTTAATTTACCCTACTAACAAATTTGATTATTCTCTAACACAGGTAGTTACAGTCAGCAGAAGAAAAAGTTTAGCGTAAGTTCCAGCCCTGTTGAGCAGATGCCAACCTTGAGATCATACATCCAGCAGCACCAGAAAGACTCCTTGAATTGTTATAGTCTGTATAGGACAAGATATCACCATTACCTGCAATCAATTGACACAATTACAGATATACATTATCAGATTTGAATTATTTTTAAAGTTCTGCACCTCTTCTAAGATTTCAAATTCTCTGCCTTCTGCAAATCCACAGAACAAATCTGTAACTGCAGTAGTTTATCAAATCAATATTTAGTTTTATTTATTTCTAGTCTGTCTGAAACTTAGGATCAGTTCTAAAAACAATTCCCAATTTCAATTATAATTCAGTTCTAAGGATAAAATTTCCATTCTGAAAATAATAACTTTGTCTAACTCAAGTTCTGAAATAATGTCAGTTCTACTTCCAGTTCTGAAGAAGTATTTTTTCTAATTCAGCTCTCGAATAGCAGTGCAAAAACACAACAGCTGCTAGCCAGTTCTGGCTTGTTACATAGCCTAAACTTCAAATGACTTTGCTAAGTTTCAGAAACAATCTAATTTCTAAAGACTTGCACATTTGATTTCGTTGCCCAGCAGTTAGTAATCTGCACAAGGAAAAATCCTGCACCTTTAGAAGTACTGTACGTTTCATGCCGCATGTAGCTTCTGTTTGCTTTGGACATTGACAGATATAATAATTTCATAGGCATCTTTGCCAATCTGCTGCAGACGCGCTATCAAATTGCTGGAAGTCTTGTCAGCAAGGGTTGTCCCACAAACACCACAGGTGACTTTGTCCTACACCATGCACATTGATTTACCAGAATTTCATCATAAATATAAAACTCCCAAACTGGACTATCATTTTTCTCCCAGCTAACATGCAAGATAGATTCATTGTCATGAAAATTAAACTTAACAAACACTATGTCAACATAAACTTTCTCAAAGTAAACCACGGGAAGACCAGAAGTTGAACAAAGATTACAGATTGTGCATACCAAAGATACCATAGCCGAAGATTACTGAACTTAATGGCTCTCGGACACATGACGGATTGTCTCCCGCCAACTTACTGGATCATGGTAACAGCACACTATAGTTTAAATTACATCATTAAATGACAGCACAATAGCCAACAATCCGGTGCATAAAAAATATATCACCTACGGTATTCTCCATCCTTCGTAGCTGTATCATCATATGCCTGAATTTTGAGAAAATCAGACAGCCAATCACTCAGAGGATAGACAGTGACTTTGGACTGACATGTCAACACTTCTTGGTCATTCATGCACATTGCATATTGTAATCGCATAGCTCATCATTTACTGCTGAAGACTATAATTATGCAGCAGATGAATAAGATCTGAGATGTACGTAAGAGACCGACAGCCCTGCTCCACTCACAAATTCTACAACAGTGCAACTTAGACCAGTTTGAAGTGGAGATCTGAAGGCATTTCTTTTTATCTTCTCCAATAAAAACATGTGCAACTGTGCACTCGATCCTATTCTGACATTGGTCCTGCACAAATTTTTCAGTGTAATTGTTCAGCTCTGTAATTCATTGCTGGCTGAGGGATTTTTACCAGTCAAATGTGTGCAATTGTTCTACTTTCGTTGAAAAAGCTTGGACTACACCCAGAAAATATCATCAACTACTTGCCAGTCTTGAACCTTACAATTTAAACTACTTTGCCCCATTGTAGACTAGTTCAGTTTCTTTAACCCCTCTCACTCATGCTCAAGGTTTAACACAGCACTGCCTGCATCTTATGTCGGCTTGGCTTTCTTCACTTTGAGATCTTTGATTTTAGCAGCTATCTTCCTCTTCAACGCAGATTTTGCAGCATCTCTCGCCTTGGTGGCTTTACTTGCAGGTATTACTTCTTCATATCGAGATCTAGTACCACGTACATATTGCAGTTTGTAGCATTAGTTTGTCAATAGCTACTTCCATGACACCACCAGCATTGTTGACGGAATTCAAAACCATTCGCGAAGCAACTAGAGATGCTTCATGAAGATTTTCTACCAGCACGTCACCTTTGACACCGAAGCCACTCTCTACTGCCACATTGCCATGTGACAACACTGGAATCAATCTGATGACCCACGAAATGTCTGCATATTCAGGTCAATTGTCTAGACACTTGACGTAGAATTCGAGTCTGGTGGTGGGTGTGCTGAAATTCTCAAATGAAGGATTCATCTCTATCTGTGCTACTTTAAAAAATGCGGCATAGTGCATTTTCGCCATATCTGCAACAGTAGAGAGAATGTTCCATGACTTGTAAAGACTTTCAACGAGACCAGCAAAGTTGTGTTCATTGACACTGCCACCACTATTTTTGCACTCATTGCAGACAGAAATTGGACCCAATCCATATGAAATGTAAGTTTCTCGCAATCTGACACTTTGCACTGTGTTAATTCAGTCTTCGCTGCAGTACCAAAATCAACATCCTTGTACAAACACCAATTTTCTTTTGTATCCACCTTTATTTTCATGAACTTTGAAAATAAGTCTGCACCAGTGACTACCTCTTTCTTGAGAAAACATATTAAGAGGCTGCACAGACAATTAAATAATAACATACTTGGACATATTGTAATGAGCAATACTGCTATCTCTTTGAAAAAATTAGTTTTAGCAAGACCTTCAGCAATGATATATACTCTCATTCTGCTCCTATACAATCATAGACCTCATAATCTCTTGCACAAAGAAATCACGCCAAAACATGCGGTAAATTAATTGATCTGAACAAATTCCCTGAGTGCTGGAGGAATTCCCTGAGTTTTCCCGAGTTAAGAAATTCCCTGAATTTTCCCTGTTTTTCTGAGTTGTGGCCACCCTGTACTTAAAGAGATGCAGTACTTTAATTGCTATGATACACACATACATCTCAACTGAAATACTATATGTAATGCACTAAAAACAACAGTTGTACTGTTAGCTACTGAATATCAAATTCATGGACTGCTAGTATAATTGTTGATCTGCCTGTACCCAGTAACTCTATCCTAACTACTATACGTTCACAAGGAACCAATGAAATGTGCTGAGTTGTATATCTTGGGAGCAACAAAGTGATTTTTGTTTTGTAGTTCATTTTCTTTGCCCATCTCTTGGAAACTGAAAAAGGGCAGTGGTTGTCTAATTTCTCCATATTATCTAAGCAAATAAGAACAAACACAGGATAGTGATAGGAACTTGGTGTAAAAGAGTGTCATGGGTAATGTCCTAAATAAGCTGCAAAAATCAGGACAGACTCCGAAAAAGGAAGTCATGGACTTGGACTGCTATAAACTTTCAGTTTTCAATCACAATAGTTCACTGACTTTAAAGACATTATGCATGGAATTCTACATTTTACATGTAGCTTTTTATTTCCCTTACTTGGTAAATGTTTACCTTTCATATGCAAACTACCGGTGTTATTAGCCACTGATTACTAAAAGAGGAACTTCAAGGAAAGGAACACATACTGAAGTTCCTACTTACCAAAAATATCCAAAGGCTTTGCAACATCTACGCAGGTTTTGATGTAATTCCAGTCAGCAAGTTTTGTATATCGCTGCTCTCTTGATCGTCCATGCACCTAACAAAGACAGAAAGATAGCAGACCCAGATAATCACAAAAATTAAATGACACACATGAAAACAATATGGAACATTAATGATAACTTTCCTCAGCAAGAGACAATTATTCTTCGACAGCAGTAGTATCTCCCTTGGCAAGTGCTGCAAAGCACCTGTAACTTTTTGCAGTTCCTTAGATGTCGCCGCCTGTGCTTCAGTTGTTGCTGTAGCAATTGGTTTAAAAAGTTTAGTCGCATCGTAGAGCAAATCAGCCTCTCCCATACTATAATATGTCGCAATAGTATATTTGTTATCAAATGCTAGCATAAACCTGAGCAACGAAGGCAGGATCATAAAAGAACAAATTAAAAACTTTCCTTTACAAAAGTTCTAATATACAAGACTTCTTATTACAGAAAGAGCAATGTGGTTAAGAGGTACATCTGGGAGGATGCTAGCTGTAGGGGTTCAAACCTGTAGCTATTTTCTCTCTGTTTTTCTATTTTCTCTCTGTTTTTCTATTTTCTCTCTGTTTTTCTATTTTCTCTCTGTTTTTCTATTTTCTCTCTGTTTTTCTATTTTCTCTCTGTTTTTCTTCTATGTGAAAAGTTGCGGTCTGTCAACTTTCTATTTTCAATAAACGAAATTATATAGCTGACATTGCATAATAACTGTGGGCTTGTACACAACTGTTTCCATTACCAAATAATATCACTTGAGTGTGGCTTTGCCTGTGTACAACATCATTGTAATTGTGTGTGCACATTTATGTAACTAGTACCTCTTCAAGAAAACTGCTAAGAGAAGCTCCAACGTGAGTAGTGGTGAGAGTACGTCTGACACAGCCAGTTTTTGACCTAATTACTGACACAGCCAGTTTTTGACCTAATTACTGACACAGCCAGTTTTTGACCTAATTACTGACACAGCCAGGTTTTGACCTAATTATTTACACAGCCTCCTCACAGACGACTGTTACCCAGCCTACCAGGTCCTCACAGAAGAGTGCGGCTCAGCCTACCAATTCAAAGGTCAATCGATGACATCAGCCTGAAACAGACACACACTAAAGCTGTGGGAGGTTCATTTCAAGGTCACTCTTCTTAGGGCAGCTACCACTCCCTCCCCCCCCTCCCTTGCAAGGTGCCCAAGCTCATTCATTATTCATTAACCACAAACTGCATTATTTTACACTGCACAGGCCCATTCTATTTGGCCTAACATCCTTTCTCACTTACACAGGCAGCTCTTCTTAGCCTTTAAGTGCGTATGCCAATACATTGGGCGTTTGTACTCGCAACCAATGACAGTACAAGCCACTGAATTATAAAATAAGGGGCTCATTAGGGTTAAGTAGGGTTTGACGTCACACACGGTGGCAAGCTCTCATAGCTACATCGAATTATAGAAAAAGGCAATGAGTTAGGGTTCGCTTTCTTAAACATCACTCATTATTCATTATATTTCGGCCTATGCCCTTTTACACTTAGCCAACCGGCCATTCTAATAAGCCTTAGCCATTACGCATGGAGGCCAATGCTTGAGCTCTGCCTATTTTAAATTTTTAGCAACTTGAGTTCTACATCTTTTAAATTTGTTCTTAGCTCGAGTTCTGCATCTTTTAAATTTTTATTAACTTGAGCTCGACATCTTTTAAATTTTTTCTTAACTTGAGTTCTGCTTCTTTTAAATTTTTCTTAACTTGAGCTCTACATCATTTACATTTTTCGTAACTTGTGCTTTTTCTTATATTGTACTTTGCATCCGTTAAATTTTTCTTAACTTGCAGTTTGCTTCTCTTAAAATTTTTCTTAACTTGAGTTCAGCTTCTTTTAATTTTTTCTTAACTTGAGTTCTGCTTCTTTTACATTTTTCTTAACTTGAACTCTACATCATTTAAATTGTTCTTAACTTGTGCTTTGCATCCGTTAAATTTTTTCTTAACTTGCAGTTTGCTTCTCTTAAAATTTTTCTTAATTTGAGTTCTGCTTCTTTTTAAATTTTTCCTAACTTGAACTCTACATCATTTAAATTTTTCTTAACTTGTGATTTTTCTTATATTGTACTTTGCATCCGTTAAATTTTTCTTTACTTGCAGTTTGCTTCTCTTAAAATTTTTCTTAACTTGAGTTCAGCTTCTTTTAATTTTTTCTTAACTTGAGTTCTGCTTCTTTTAAATTTTTCCTAACTTGAACTCTACATCATTTAAATTGTTCTTAACTTGTGCTTTTTCTTATATTGTACTTTGCATCCGTTAAATTTTTCTTTACTTGCAGTTTGCTTCTCTTAAAATTTTTCTTAACTTGAGTTCTGCTTCTTTAAAATTTTTCCTAACTTGAACTCTACATCATTTAAATTTTTCTTAACTTGTGGTTTTTCTTATATTGTACTTTGCATCCGTTAAATTTTTCTTTACTAGCAGTTTGCTTCTCTTAAAATTTTTCTTAACTTGAGTTCAGCTTCTTTTAATTTTTTCTTAACTTGAGTTCTGCTTCTTTTAAATTTTTCCTAACTTGAACTCTACATCATTTAAATTGTTCTTAACTTGTGCTTTTTCTTATCTTGTACTTTGCATCCGTTAAATTTTTCTTTACTTGCAGTTTGCTTCTCTTAAAATTTTTCTTAACTTGAGTTCTGCTTCTTTTAAATTTTTCCTAACTTGAACTCTACATCATTTATATTTTTCTTAACTTGTGCTTTTTCTTATATTGTACTTTGCATCCGTTAAATTTTTCTTTACTAGCAGTTTGCTTCTCTTAAAATTTTTCTTAACTTGAGTTCAGCTTCTTTTAATTTTTTCTTAACTTGAGTTCTGCTTCTTTTAAATTTTTCATAGCTTGAGCTCTGCTTCTTTTAAATTTGTTCTTAACTTGTGCTCTACAGCAATTTTTCATAACTTGTATTCCGCATCTTTAAAATTTTCCTAACTTGTGGTTTTTCATAGCTCGAGTTCGGCATCTTTAAAATTTTTCTTAACTTGTACATTGCAACGTTTGAATTTGTTCATAACTTGTAATTTGTATCGTTTATAGTTCAGACATTGTACATTCCAACGAATAGGTTTCTTCAAGCGGGTTATTCTGATTAGCAATTTTCTTTTACAGATGGAGCGAGAGAGGCAGTTAAGCATTTTGGCTGGGAGTGTGGGAGGCAGAGAGGGCGAAAGTGAGACATACTCACTGTAATTGACAATTTTAACCGACTCGAATACAAGCGGAATGACTATTTTCGCATGGCAAGAAGGACAGTAACTAGTTTTGGAAAGAGACGTGTAAAACAAGACTGTTTAACAGAGGAATTTTGTAGCAAAGTTTAGCAGAGTCGCATGATCTTACCTAAAATTACAATTACATAGGCTACGACGCATAGAAGTGTGAGTGCTCTCCACTCACTGTGAATTTATGTCATTTAGAATTCAATGCAAAGCAGTACTATAACTCTTTCATATCGTTTCTGAAATACATCCAGCATCATTATTATTATTAAGCGTACACAGTTGAGGAGTTTTGCTGAGTCTGCTCTCTATAACTCGCCACCAAGAATGAATGAACTCACACCGTTTGTTTCGACAGAAACATAAAACCTCATCTTCAGAAGTTGCCACATTAGAATTTATATCAGATTTTTAAAGTGTATGAGGTTGTCTTTACAACCTGTGACAATGTAGAACTCAAAACGCTGTGAAATTTGTATGCGTCGCAAATAGCTGATGGTATAGTATAAGACTTTGCCATATTTTCTGACACTTTGCACGCTACAAGACCACGAGAGCGCGATTGAAAGAGCTGTGGGAGGGGAGGTGTTTTCAGCCCGCCCGCGCGCTTGCCCTATAACCGGTATAGACCGACGCTAAGAAAGACCGAAGACGCTTAGCCACGTTCGAATGTATGCACGAATTTACATGTTTTGTCATCTATACGTAAGCTCAAAGGAATTTAAAATTTCTCAATACATGTGCTAGGTTAGCAAATGCTTGAAATTGAGGGTGTTTCACTAGCAGCAGCAGCAGCTCTAGCTGCTGCTGCTGCAGCTTGCCACCGCCGTAGATTGATTCTGTGAGATTGAGAAATAAAGTCGCCGTGGCGACTTTCCACTCTTGTTGTGGCAACATCTCTGAGAATAAACTCAATCGATGGTTTTTCCACACACAGCAAACCTAACTCGCATACGTGGTAAAAGTTAAAACTTGTTTGCAACCTTTGAAAGTGCTTCACATCTTCAGAAAGATGCTATCCTCAAGCATTGAAATGTGCCTTACTGAAACGTTCTGCTCTGAAAGATAGGAACCTAAAGTTCTCAAGCCTGCTGCTGATAATGCATGTGTTTCTACAACTATCGCACATGGTGTTGCTACGGCGGTTGGTTTTAAGGAAACATTTGTGTAAGCAGCTGCTTGCAAAATCTACGTAAAGTTCAGTGCAACAAAATCTGCTGCAAAGTGAAAAGGATTAAGCTGTGTCATTTCTGTTGGTCAGTTGTAATTCAAGATGCCAACTATATCATTGCTTGTGCAATGCATGGACATCCACCTCGTAATTCATCGTCATCGTCCTCGTCTCATCGTCAATCTCCACATAGATTTCCATCTCAAACACAGCTTATTATTGACATATGATTTCTTAGAACATTGACCTGTGGACTGTCGAAATTAATCAAATATGCGAACACGATCGTCATTTGTAGACCATAGTGTGAGTGGACTTGAGCTTTTGATTTCTGGTGGTTTAACATTCGGTCGCACATAAAATTGTTTACGCAAAGCACAGGGCTCCAAATAGTGTGAGGTGTTCATATGTCAATGTCGGCTCATAGAGATTGGATAACATTTCGCCGGACGTCGATTCATTTCCACGTGTGGGAGGTGTAGAATAGAGGTCGTTGGATGGTTGATTTGTGGCAATAGTGTGAATGACCACAGTGCAACCTGGTTCGATTGCAGTTGAGATATTGACCGCTGGATGATTCCTAAATGAACTTTGATAATGGAAGTACGACTCGACTTTCTTAGCGTCGGTCTATACCGGTTATAGGGCAAGCGCGCGCGCGGGCGGGCTGAAAACACCTCCCCTCCCACAGCTCTTTCAATCGCGCTCTCGTGGTCTTGTAGCGTGCAAAGTGTCAGAAAATATGGCAAAGTCTTATACTATACCATCAGCTATTTGCGACGCATACAAATTTCACAGCGTTTTGAGTTCTACATTGTCACAGGTTGTAAAGACAACCTCATACACTTTAAAAATCTGATATAAATTCTAATGTGGCAACTTCTGAAGATGAGGTTTTATGTTTCTGTCGAAACAAACGGTGTGAGTTCATTCATTCTTGGTGGCGAGTTATAGAGAGCAGACTCAGCAAAACTCCTCAACTGTGTACGCTTAATAATAATAATGATGCTGGATGTATTTCAGAAACGATATGAAAGAGTTATAGTACTGCTTTGCATTGAATTCTAAATGACATAAATTCACAGTGAGTGGAGAGCACTCACACTTCTATGCGTCGTAGCCTATGTAATTGTAATTTTAGGTAAGATCATGCGACTCTGCTAAACTTTGCTACAAAATTCCTCTGTTAAACAGTCTTGTTTTACACGTCTCTTTCCAAAACTAGTTACTGTCCTTCTTGCCATGCGAAAATAGTCATTCCGCTTGTATTCGAGTCGGTTAAAATTGTCAATTACAGTGAGTATGTCTCACTTTCGCCCTCTCTGCCTCCCACACTCCCAGCCAAAATGCTTAACTGCCTCTCTCGCTCCATCTGTAAAAGAAAATTGCTAATCAGAATAACCCGCTTGAAGAAACCTATTCGTTGGAATGTACAATGTCTGAACTATAAACGATACAAATTACAAGTTATGAACAAATTCAAACGTTGCAATGTACAAGTTAAGAAAAATTTTAAAGATGCCGAACTCGAGCTATGAAAAACCACAAGTTAGGAAAATTTTAAAGATGCGGAATACAAGTTATGAAAAATTGCTGTAGAGCACAAGTTAAGAACAAATTTAAAAGAAGCAGAGCTCAAGCTATGAAAAATTTAAAAGAAGCAGAACTCAAGTTAAGAAAAAATTAAAAGAAGCTGAACTCAAGTTAAGAAAAATTTTAAGAGAAGCAAACTGCTAGTAAAGAAAAATTTAACGGATGCAAAGTACAATATAAGAAAAAGCACAAGTTAAGAAAAATATAAATGATGTAGAGTTCAAGTTAGGAAAAATTTAAAAGAAGCAGAACTCAAGTTAAGAAAAATTTTAAGAGAAGCAAACTGCAAGTAAAGAAAAATTTAACGGATGCAAAGTACAAGATAAGAAAAAGCACAAGTTAAGAACAATTTAAATGATGTAGAGTTCAAGTTAGGAAAAATTTAAAAGAAGCAGAACTCAAGTTAAGAAAAAATTAAAAGAAGCTGAACTCAAGTTAAGAAAAATTTTAAGAGAAGCAAACTGCTAGTAAAGAAAAATTTAACGGATGCAAAGTACAATATAAGAAAAACCACAAGTTAAGAAAAATTTAAATGATGTAGAGTTCAAGTTAGGAAAAATTTTAAAGAAGCAGAACTCAAGTTAAGAAAAATTTTAAGAGAAGCAAACTGCAAGTAAAGAAAAATTTAACGGATGCAAAGTACAATATAAGAAAAAGCACAAGTTAAGAACAATTTAAATGATGTAGAGTTCAAGTTAGGAAAAATTTAAAAGAAGCAGAACTCAAGTTAAGAAAAAATTAAAAGAAGCTGAACTCAAGTTAAGAAAAATTTTAAGAGAAGCAAACTGCAAGTAAAGAAAAATTTAACGGATGCAAAGTACAATATAAGAAAAATCACAAGTTAAGAAAAATTTAAATGATGTAGAGTTCAAGTTAGGAAAAATTTAAAAAGAAGCAGAACTCAAGTTAAGAAAAATTTTAAGAGAAGCAAACTGCAAGTTAAGAAAAATTTAACGGATGCAAAGCACAAGTTAAGAACAATTTAAATGATGTAGAGTTCAAGTTAAGAAAAATGTAAAAGAAGCAGAACTCAAGTTAAGAAAAAATTAAAAGAAGCTGAACTCAAGTTAAGAAAAATTTTAAGAGAAGCAAACTGCAAGTTAAGAAAAATTTAACGGATGCAAAGTACAATATAAGAAAAAGCACAAGTTACGAAAAATGTAAATGATGTAGAGCTCAAGTTAAGAAAAATTTAAAAGAAGCAGAACTCAAGTTAAGAAAAAATTTAAAAGATGTCGAGCTCAAGTTAATAAAAATTTAAAAGATGCAGAACTCGAGCTAAGAACAAATTTAAAAGATGTAGAACTCAAGTTGCTAAAAATTTAAAATAGGCAGAGCTCAAGCATTGGCCTCCATGCGTAATGGCTAAGGCTTATTAGAATGGCCGGTTGGCTAAGTGTAAAAGGGCATAGGCCGAAATATAATGAATAATGAGTGATGTTTAAGAAAGCGAACCCTAACTCATTGCCTTTTTCTATAATTCGATGTAGCTATGAGAGCTTGCCACCGTGTGTGACGTCAAACCCTACTTAACCCTAATGAGCCCCTTATTTTATAATTCAGTGGCTTGTACTGTCATTGGTTGCGAGTACAAACGCCCAATGTATTGGCATACGCACTTAAAGGCTAAGAAGAGCTGCCTGTGTAAGTGAGAAAGGATGTTAGGCCAAATAGAATGGGCCTGTGCAGTGTAAAATAATGCAGTTTGTGGTTAATGAATAATGAATGAGCTTGGGCACCTTGCAAGGGAGGGGGAGGGAGGGAGTGGTAGCTGCCCTAAGAAGAGTGACCTTGAAATGAACCTCCCACAGCTTTAGTGTGTGTCTGTTTCAGGCTGATGTCATCGATTGACCTTTGAATTGGTAGGCTGAGCCGCACTCTTCTGTGAGGACCTGGTAGGCTGGGTAACAGTCGTCTGTGAGGAGGCTGTGTAAATAATTAGGTCAAAACCTGGCTGTGTCAGTAATTAGGTCAAAAACTGGCTGTGTCAGTAGTTAGGTCAAAAACTGGCTGTGTCAGTAATTAGGTCAAAAACTGGCTGTGTCAGACGTACTCTCACCACTACTAACGTGTGAACACAAACTATGCTCAAAAGAACGGTCTTCCACTTATTGTCAAAATACCCAGAGAGATGGAAGACGCTACAGCTGCATGTTACATGACAGTCTGTGCCAGAATGCAGGGGCTGACTACGGCAAAGTGAACAGGTTGCATTGTGGAATCAAAAGATGGGGAACCACCGGATGACCCATGGTGTGATGCAGAGCAGAGCTCTGAGGCCACATGTGAAAGACACTGACATACTCCCAAGCAGTAAGCGCACATTCTGACCGCATATAACAAACCTTTGTAAATCTTGCTTCTATCACATCACACCAGGTCAGCTCTGACTAATAATATGTTGCAAACCGGGTCTAGGACATTACCCCCTCCCATTTAGTATATATAGTATATACATACATACATATTACATGTCTTATATTTATTATTTATATATAATATATATAAATTATATTAATATATTTGTTAGCTTGTATCTTGTGTGCCTGCTCTGCTGTTTATATCACTCTAAGTAGCTGACCCCCGGCATTTAATATATATAGTCTTTACATTTATTCACAATATACATATATAATATATATTACATGTACTATTTATTTATACTATTATATTAATATATTTCTTAGCTTGTATCTTGTGTGCCTGCACTTCTGTTTATCACTCTGAAGTAGCTGACACAAATAAGTAGGCCTACACTTAAATTAATTTTGGGCCAGTAGGCGGCAGCACCGAGCCAGCATGATACTATGCAAATAAAATAATAAGTGTTAATTGGCTCAATAATATTAACTTGTTATTTAGTTTAATTTCAGTTTACTTATTAGTTTATACAGCCTAATCTTTCCATGCCGGTGTCCTGTGATATTCTATCCCCCCTAAAGCATATCCCCGGATGGAATAAACTGGTGTAGAGTATCCGGGGGGATAAACCATTCAGCTACTTAGAGTGATATAAACAGCAGCGCAGGCACACAAGATACAAGCTAACAAATATATTAATATAATTTATATATATTATATATAAATAATAAATGTAATACATGTAAAATACATGTATGTATAGACTATGTATACTAAATGCCGGGGGTAATGGCAGGGGGGTAATATCCTACGGGGGTAAAGGCAGGGGGTAATGTCCGGGGGAATGTCCTGCTCCGTCACAAACCATAGCCTGTTCCCTTGTCTCCTCTTGCCTTGATTATGCAAATTCGGTTTTTGTGGGTCTCTCAATAGGCTGCAATGCATCCAAAACTCCTTAGCTTGCATAGTACTACATGTGGGAGAATTTAGGAAGATGAGCAATCAATCTAGCAGCAGCTCTACAGATACACTGGATAGGAGCCAGGCAGATCTTGGGAAGGCCAATAAGAAGAGAGTTGCAATACTCAATTCCAGAATGTTCAGACAAATGCATGAATTATAGAAGTCAGAGTGGAAGAAGAGACAGATCTGATGTCACACCCAGGTCATGAACAACAGAAGAATCAGAGGCATTTGGAAAGTGAAGATGCAACTTGTATTGTATTATCGTTTATTCATTCAATAAGAGCATACAGGACGTTGTTCCTTTACATCTTTAGGTTTAGTTGTTTAAGTATATCTTTTGAAGTTCCCAACAGTTACCAAGTCCAATCAGTTAAATTTTTTCCAGATAATATAATAGTAATACTGTACTTATACTACTACTTTGCCGAAAAGCAGCCTCTAACCTCTTTTCTACCATCATCAGCAACCCTGCACATGTATTACATCAATTACTACCTCCCGTGAAAACTGTTTCATACTCGCTACGCCCCAGAATCCACAATAGAATAATACCTAAGGCAAACTTTCTATCTCGTAAAACATTTGTCACACGGATGCTTTATACTTATTTTTTTATATTTGATAATCTTGTACACCAAAATGCGGTTAGCAGTTGGTTTTTCAATAAAGGATATACTTACTTACTTACTACAAATAATAATAATTGTAACAAGGTCAGCAAAGTTCAACCATGCCAAGCATACAGTAAGAAGGATGTTAACATTGGTTTGAAAATGTGCATAAAAGTGCAGGTTTACTTGCTTTCTTAATAGGCTTTTTCAAATGACTCAGTACAGCATTTTGTATAGTTATGCATCAGGAGCACATTAGACATGGTATTGCATCTGCATCTTATCAAATCACCTAACTGCAAAAATACTTTCATGCTCTATCTCAGTGGTTCTTAACCTTTTCAAGGGAGCCGAACCCCAAGAGAAATCCATGACCACTCACCGAACCCCTCAAGTTTGAACAATAATTTTTTAACTAATGGGAACAAAAGGAAATAAAAAATTGTACCAAAGTGTGATACAATATTAATACATTCAATACAGCATGAACAGCTTTAAATTTCATAAGGTAAGGCCTGGTAGACAATCTATTTCAAACACAATTTATTAAATAAAAGTCGAAAAATAAAAATAAAATAGCAAATGATTTTTCACTCACACTCACTGACCCTGAATATGTATATATTTCAGAGGACCTCTGCCGAACCCCTGGCACTAGCTCACTGAACCCCAGGGGTTCGGTCGAACACTGGTTAAGAAACACTGCTCTATCTGCAGTAACACAAGTTGGGAGGCTAATAGGTACATTGCTGTTGGATTTCTGTGCTAACATTTGTCAGTCAACCCCAGGATAGTGTTTCTGAGGGATTTCTGTTGAGCCACTGAACCTTAACACTTACTTACAGCAGACTGGAATTAAACACTAATAAGTCCAGTAACTTTGGTGTTCATCCCTTACTAGATCCCAGGCTACGTTGCAAATCCACCAGGATTCAAATCACATACAGATCCTCATAGCAAAATATTTATTAGGTTATTTTAAAATTTTCTAATTAACTTTTATTATCCATTAGCACTCATGTTACCATTTCTGCGTTTTTGTCAGATTGTTTTTCTAAATAAAACGAATATACGATACATTGAAGATAGAAAATCAGCCACTTTGCCGTCCAAGAAAAGTAAACTATAAACAGAAACTAAAATTTAAAACCTACTGTAACCATGGAAACACCCCAGTCCCTTAGTTTAGGAAGCAGCGTGTGAGCAGTGTGCTTGTCCTCCTGGAGTCCTGTTCTCATCTTAACTGTCAATGGAATGTCCATGATGGCTGACATCCCATGAACAATCTGCTCCAGCCTTCCAATTCTTCCCATCACAGCACAGCCTTCACCCTAACAACAATACATCATCGAATTTATCATCTGTACATTCGTAGTGCACATTTGAAGATCCTCACAGAGACACTACATAATGGCTATGATAAGGAAATCATTTAAACAAAATTCTGTGTATATCTGATCCAATAAAAAAAGTTCTGTAGCACTATTATAATAATACATACTGAAAGCATCAACTGACGTGATAGACAATTCTGCCAGTAGCAATCCACACAGATTGAGAAAACAGGCTATGCAGAGCAAAACACAACTGGGAAAAAGGTAAGGTTTTAGCTGTGATCTAACACAAATACTTCCAACACAAATTGTGAACAAGAATTTCTAGAGGAACAGACACTGGAAAATGCCAAGATCTCTGAATAACTGTAGGAAATCAGAGGATCAAATCAACATAACAGAGATGTTGGCTGATGCAATGAATCATGTGTTACAGTTTCATTACACAGAATTCAGTCCGTTGAATTTCGTTACTTTTGCCGATATTCTTTAAGACAAGTTTGCACTGTTTCTTGAAGCACAGATCAGAGGAGAAAAGTTGTTATCAGCACCAGCATAGTTCAAGTTGCTACTAGTTTATACATGGTGCTAACAGTTAAGGTGGCATGGCATTAAATTTCTGAGTGCAGAAGAAATTCGAATTGCCAATGTTAACTATAGTTTTAATTGCATTAGATGTCCATAAGTGAAACATATCAGGATCTCTGCAGTTAATACTTGTGTAATAACTAACTGATCAATTGCATTTACTTTATTTTCTCAAAGTCCACAGGACACCGATTAGAGTACAGCAGGGACTCGTTAACACAAAGTCGTTGGAAGACAAGCCTTATGATAGAGCATGTAAATGAGACCATACATTAAAAGGGACAATGCTGGGAACGTTAATATTTAACACTACATTGCAGTTCTTGTGTGGTGCATTATCCAATAAGGCATGTTAAGTTCAGTTTAACCTTAATGATGCATAAACCAAGACCATGTAAATGAGTCAACCTCCTTTAATGAATTTAGGAAATCTATCGCCTATTTCCATTTGGAAACTCCATTTCCAGTGGGAAACTAGAAACTTATGTACTAATAGATTTACAACAGTTCTGATGGAAAAGAAAATTAAATTTTGCAACTTGTAAGAAGAAAATTAATAGTGGAACTTAAATAAAATTTACTTCTTTTACACTTTAGCTTAAATATCCAAGTGGCACTTCAAGTTCTGAGGTTATCTAAATTGAAAAGAGGCCAAATTTCTAGAAGACCTCCACAGTAAACATGTAATGTCAAAGAACTGACCTTCTGTACAACCATATCTATTGGACATCCAAGGTTGACATCAATGAAGTCGACGTCCATTGTGTCAACTATCACTTGTACTGCTCGTGTCATGCTATCTGGATAGGAACCACACAGCTACAAGACAGGAAGATAGACACAAAGATGGAGAGACACAGCTCTTATTCAGATTAGACATTATAGACCCAGTGTTTCTATCTGAATAACATCTTTAAGCGGCTTGAATTCTACAGTATCAATGGCGTTTATCAGTCTTTCGACTGATGAACGCCATTGATACTTGTAGAACTTTGACAACCGTCGTCAATCCACTTCTGCTTATACACTAATTAGTTCATGGCTGGTCCTATAACTTCACAGAATAACACTTACATATTACAGCGAATCCCATCATCTTTTAACACCAGAAGGTCGGTATGGGTCATTTTTGACCCATAACGAACTTTGCGAGCATGTCATCTAGCACCCAATAACCAAGGAAGGAAAATATTTTATGACATCTATTACATTGTGGCCACAAAGGCAATGACAAAATATCTTATTAACAGCTAGCCACGTATAGGAGTTAGAGCAGCCAATACCTAGAAGGGAGGACTGGGGTCATTTTTGGCCCATGACACTATTACTGGAAATGCCTATTTTTCTTGTGTATGTCTCATATTAACCTTACTTATTTATGACGTCATTGCAGTGCTCACGTTCTTCCCACCATTTGTGAACAGCATTATTTATTGTTTCACACATATATAATTTATATAAAAACAGCTATAACTGAGCGAATCATCTTTCTCTAGAGCTGCAGCTCGAGCTCCTCAGTTTGTCCCTTCCACAGTTTCGCCTGAAGTCGGCATTGTTTGACAGTAATTTCACAGGTTCGGGTTGGGAGTGCCACTGATAAGATTTTCTTGAAGTGGTGCTTTACCAGTGGTTGATTACAATTACACGAAGATACCAGTGGTTGATAGTAGTTGAGATACTATTTGCATCATCTGACATTGTAGTCTGAATGTCGTGGAAGTCACAAGAGACTGTACAAACGATGTGACATGGGCACAATGATCACAATGAACAACGCAGCAGAGAAGTTTCTATGAAGAGCACAGACATGTATGTTACTTTGACCTTATATACATCTCATGAATTGCCTGATCATACCTGAGCTCCAAACAACGTCTCTGACTGATGGCGTTTAAGAAGCGCCCATTCAGATGCTTGACCCTGAAGTAAGTTAGACGACATGGCCATCTCACCACAAGTTATGTCTGCTCCCAGCCTCTTACATAGGCGACGAAATGGCAGATTGCCAACCTACAACATTTCAAACAATGCAACCAGTTTACATAAATCACCAGTTACAATAAAATCAGCAGTTACCAGGAATAAAAAAACAGCAGTTTCACGGAAAATTGTCACTCATGTTCTGTAATATTAAAGTGCAGAAACTCTACGCTCACTTAATTGAAAGATAGTTATAACTGACCTAATTTTGGCAATTCCCATTTAATGGAAATAACTTTACCCTTAAGATAATATGCAAACATCAAGTGAATAATCTTATCTGCGGAAATCGTAAGAATAAACCTGAATAACGGCATAAATGTTACATTAGCAAATGAACAGGGGGATCCACCAGTGATATTTCAGTTAACCAAAGTAGAAACTGAAAAGAAACTTATGAATTTCCATTTAACGGAAACTGAAACTAAAATTGTATGAAAAACGGAAATGAAATAGAAATTTTCTATTGAACCATTTTCCATTGAACCAGCGCTAAAATGTTTATCCTAAAATCTTTATTGAAACCTAATAAATCAATAAAAAAACTGAATATTTTTGCCCTAATTTCTTATTTATGCGTAATAAAAGAAAGGTATACAAAATAAGCAAATGTGCTTCTCAGAAAAAAAACATTAGTATCTTTACTTACAGTAGTTAATGGAGCCAAATACAACTTGTTTCGAAAATCAATCTGAAATGCACAAAACATTGGTGTTCCAATTAGGGTAGAGCATAACCGAAAATCAGATCGGTAAACCAATTTTGCCAATTTTTGGACTATCCAGAATCGGCAAGTTAATCCGCTGATTAATTAAATTTTCTTTTTCGAAGGTTTTGCTACAGCTTAATAGCAATTTACAGACCACTAACCATATCATTAGGATTTTGACTGTGAGGGTCCTTTCTTCGATATCCGTCTATTTGGGCAGATTATAACCCAGATGGCAGTCACAGTTCAACTAACGTACTACTCCAATTACTCGATCTCGTGTAATTATAAACCACCGCATTTAATTACATTTGAAACTGCAGAAGGGTCAAGTCTTTGATTTAATGGAGGCTTTTATTTTTCCCAGTGTGTCACAGTTATCATCAATGATACGGCCCATAAACTGGGCGACTGGTCTTTGATGTCCTTGTATTTGTCTGTCTATACATGATGACACGAGGGTGCTCTTTGTTAATTCTCTGCTTCTCCATATCCTGTTCATTAATCCAAATGTTTGGGAATCCAATTCTCCTTTTTTCTGTCTTTTTTGTTGCTGCCATCTGGTTATAGCTCTACTAGATAGATGAATTGTTCTACTTGCTCAACAACTTGTCTTTGGATGTTGATAGTTATTGGTGTCTCTTTGGTCTTTTCAATAAACATTTCTTTGATTTTCTCTGCCTTAATCATTTGGCCGAATCTTCTACTGGTTTCATCAATCAATGTTGTAACATCCTGTATTTCTGGTCTGCTTCTAGCAAGGAGGCCAATGTCATAAGAAAAAGGAGATTATTCCCCAGCCTTCAATTTAATTTGATTCCTGCTTCAGTATTGTTAAGGCTGAGTGACATTTCTGATTCTAATATTAAGTTAAATAGGTATGGGTAAGATACATCCTTGTCATACTCCCATTTTCATGTGAAAATATTCTGTGATCTTTTAATCTACTTTATGGCACTAGATGATTTTTTATGTATATCTCTTGTACAAGTTTGATCAATTGTTCTGGTATTCCTGCATTTAGTATCGCTCTCCACATTCCATCATGCCATATGCTGTCAAATGCTTGTTTGAAGTCTATGAAGTTGATGAAGACTTTCTGATTGTGCTCCATGCTTTTTTCACACATTTTCAAATATTTAAGTGTTTCTTCCTGGTTTGTTCTTCTCCAAGTGTTCTTTCAACATATTGGTTCATTCTGTTTTGTAATATTGTGGTGAAAACTTTTCCTGGAATGACCTATAGGCTAATGCCTCTGTAATTTTGGCAGTCTTGTGGATCTGCTTTTCTTTTGTATATAAGGACGATTGTTGATTTTGCCAGCATATAGAAATGATGGAAGAAACACTTTGAACCACTACTAATGTTGACACACATATAAACAACCCTATGGTTCTCAGAGATGTACATAAAAAGCTATGAACAGATGCCAAACTTTCTACAGAAAGAGGTAAGAAATGCAATCAATAAAATTAAAGACGATAAAGCACCAGGCATGGATGGAATCACGACGGAACATACAAGGGTATGCATCACCCTTGTCACAAAGATTCAACAAGAGGAAGAAATACCAGAAGATTGTTGGATGAGTGTACCTCAGCCTAGCAACTGTCTTAGGGAATTGAATAAATTTGGATGGTGCAGCTATGCAAATGGCATGATGGCTGAATCAAATATTTTTACATACCTTGGAGAGTTCTGTACTAGCACAAGTCATTTACAAATATGACACTGATGCGTTATAGTCGCTACCTCGGTATGCAACACAGTTGTTTAACCAGCTAGCAGCTCCACAAACGATGAGAAAACTAACCAGCACAGCGACGCTTCATAGATATGTATCTCGACTTTTAGAAAACGCAATTTAGGAACCCTCAAAAACGCTGTCAGTATTGTACAAGTATTTCTTCCATAGAACACAAATTAGCATAATTACACTTTGGGATACAAAACTGCAACCGTGTTATACACAAATTATATCAATGCGTGCTATGCAAGATTGCATGTATTTCATTTTATTACCCTTGGCAGCTGAGAGTACCTAACTGGTCAATCATCTCCCTTGCCATGTAATCTTCCCATCAACTGTGTACAGAAGCTGTAGTCAGGTTGAACAACCATGTTTACAGCCAGTTTACACAGTGCACCAGAACCAGAGAACTATAACCTGCCGCCAGAGGCCTTCTGGTTGTCCCTCGCATGCGTGGTGCAACTGCTCAATCCAGAAGCTTTGCTTATGTCGGCCCCTCCAGTTGGAACCATCTTCCGCATGAATTGTGTCTTGAGCTCCTCAGCCTTTCTCTTCCTCTGTTTCGGAAACACCTGAAGACTATCTTATTTGTTAGAGCCCTGGGTCGGGAGCGCCTCTGAATCTGCGAGTGGCGCTATACAAATGTTCAATTACAATTACAAATTACAATTACAAAATCCTGAAACATCTCTGAACTGCCAACCTCTAACTCAACAGTACAGCAAGCTATGATACTAGCTGCTGTATACTAGATACCAGACAACTGTTTTTAAACTTCCACCAGAGACAATTTGTGAAAGATCATATATGCTTACCTTCTTCTTTTCTTGATTTCTAATTCGAATTATGTCCTCATCAGAAACACAACCCAATTTGTGTGACTTCATAACTGAACTTTTTTCAGGCATTTCTGGGCCTTTAGACTCAGAATCTAGTGGCTGACAATCACTAGTAGAAGTAAGACACTTCTCCACAACATAATCAACTGAACTGCGCAATCCTGAATCATTTGGACAAACTTCCTGCTCCAATGGACTGTTTAATACGAAAGGCTTTTCTTCAGCAAGGACACCGCAGTTCAGCGAATCAGAGCTGTTCTTTTGGAGACAATTATCTACCATTTCCAGTTCTTTTATGCTGCTGGTGTCTGACTGATGCTGATGACAACAAGCAGACGGCTCTTGACCTTTTTCTGGTTCTTCTGAGGAAACTGCTTCAACAAACTTGACATCTTGAACAACATGCTCCTGATTGCCTGTACTTTCACCTGCTTTGATGTCCTTCCTTTTCAGATTTGTACCTTTATCTTTAAACTTTTCCTGAAACTGTCGTATAACTTTATTTGCACGTTTAAAATTGTATTCTTTCTTTCGTAGTCGGATCTGCAAATCTTTCGAGATAACATTCTTGACCCTAGGTGGCCCATTACTGAACTTTTCATGCAGTTCCACGTTTGTAAAACTTGTCGTATCATTTACCATGTGCTGCTCAGCAAATAAACAAGTTATCCCATATGGACAATGACCAAAAGTCTCAAAAACGTAGCATTTCTCTCCAATTGGCTTTGGACGAGACTCCATAAACTTGGCGACATCATGACTAAATTTGCATCTATCACCAAATGAGCAAAGTCGTTGTCCAATGATATTTGGACATAGCTTTTCACCAACAGGAGGTCGTTTTTCCATTGGTCGTTTTTTGTTGCGCCCCTTGAGTTTTGGTATTTTGGATGCAGGTTCTATGGCTTGATCATCACCAGCAGCTTTCTCTCGCAAGGAAATTATTTGCTGGATTTCCTCAACTGTGTCTTCTGGCAGATAAGCAGCAACTAATCTCGGCTTATAGTGAAGATCAATAAACCTACAACGCAGACAATTCAGCAATTATTTCAAAGCCTGATTCACTTAATTATAAACGACTTTATGCATAACGAAGAATCAGATCACACACATGCTGTGGCTCTTACTCCTGTTATTTAAAAAGTAGCTGAAAACCTACTTTTCACTGTGCGCGACGATTTGATTTGTTCATAGTATTCGACAAATTACAGTTCAGTGTTACACGTGTAATGGGTTTGACAAAAGCTATCTTTGATCCAAGGACAACTGCTGAGCATTGAGTAGTTCAATACTTATGGCTGCTTTGGATATTGGAAAAGTATATGATGGCAGTCTACAAAGCAAACTGTTTGATTCATTGGAATAAGCAGGAAAACCTCCTGCTTTAGTGTCTATTGTAAAGAACTGGTATAGTAAACCACTTTGTAGAGTTTGCTGGGCCAATTGCATATTGCTTTTTAGTAACTTTAGGAGTGAGGCTGGGTAGTGTTAATATTTTCATAAATGTATATGTTGTGCAACTACGTCAGCTTTCACACAAATTGATTTACAGGTAATCTGCTGAACGCTGATCATATACTGCTCTGACTATGTATCTGTTAATGGGCTTCAGGATTTAACTTATAATGCTTCTATATTTCCAGTGCCATATCCTACAGCTCAATCCCTCAAAGTCCCATTGTATTCCTGTAGGTAAATTGGCCAATTCTGTTAGCAATCTTACGAAAAGGGTGAACTGGGGCACATTCAAAACTGGTGAGGAACTCAGTCTCAAGCAAGACAGAAGTTAGCTATGGATGTGACAATTCAGTCCAAGAGAGATCAAAACATTCTTTACAAGTTTAGCAAGGAACCCAAGTGTATAATGATCAAGTAGAATATTTAATGATTCTGAGGAGTGAGCAAAGCGGAAAGTTAACTGACATATAAGCAAGACTTCAGAACAATAGTAATACGCTGTGCAACGAATGCTCGGTTTGTACTAAAACTAAGATAATTATATGTAACTGCAACAACTTGTTTGTGACTTACTCGGGTTTAATACTGGCTAATCCAGAATCTACTTTTCCCGATGATGCACTACTTTTCAGTGGCACTTCAGTTTTGGCTGAATCTTCCATAACTGATCAGCTAAGATGAGAGGCTGGAATAGAAAAACACATTATCAATTAAATGGCACAAAACATATATGCAAAAAACACCAATGAAGGGCAATACTTGTAGGAGACAATTTTGTAAAAATGCCCTAATGAACAAAACTTTTCATTATTCTACCAATGTCTACAAAAACTGTCATTAATCCAGCTTCTATTTAAGCAAGAATTATTTTCATCGACCCAGCTTCTATTTAATCAACAATTCTTTTCACCAATGCATCTTCTATTTAAGCAACAATTATTTTCATCAACCCAGCTTCTACTTAAGCAAGAATTATTTTCACCAATGCATCTTCTATTTAAGCAAGAATTATTTTCATTGACCCAGCTTCTATTTAATCAACAATTCTTTCATCAATCCAGCTTCTATATAAGCAAGAATTATTTTAATCAACCCAGCTTCTATATAATCAACAATTCAGAACGCTAAAACGATAAATTACTTATAACAACCATAAACTAACATGTAACAAACATGAACTCATAAAGAGTTATTTTCTGCTTCACATAACTTCGCTTCTGACCGCGCACTATTGTCGGCGCGCATTTGTCTTGCGCGCCGACAAATTGACGGTTCGCGCTTTTGATGACGCGTTTTGTCCAGCGCGCTAAGTACGGGGTGCCAGACTCAATGTATGTATGCATATGACTGGATATTTGCTATAGAATCTTTAAAGCACTTTACAAAAACGCTGCTTGCGCTAATTGATATGATATTATATATCCTTAAGCATTCATTGATTTTTCATCCAAAAGCAAAACAATGCATAGAAAACTAGAAGAGTCACCAATGGCACACCCACACATTCACACATGGACATCAACCAATGGATTCCTGCTCTAAGTAGACAGATGGCACCATGTTCATAGTCTCTTAACCAAGCTCTGCGTCGATAGCATGGAGCAACAATGGATGGCAGTGTGCACAGCACACGTTACACCATCGCGAAGCAGTATCTCATTCGTGGACAGATAGCGCACATTCGGCAATCCTTCAAATCATTGTGTGTATGTAGAAAAATGGCACCCATATAGGGTTCATGTAGGTACCCTAAAATGTTTATGGACATGCCTGTGAACTACTCATTTCAGTAGCACTTTCAGGAATTGGATGAATCTGTATCTGAATCTGTTGCAGGCTTACAATTCCATCACGTCTGTGTTTGATACAGGATTTTAGCAAACCTTTAAACAGCCAAAATGCATATATGAGGGTCGTATGCAACAAATATACATTGCAATAAGTACCTGGGTGCGGGCCGAATCCCCGAAACGAATTTCGGCCGGATCCCCCGAAATTGATTTTCTAAGTCCGACACGAATGAACATAATTAACAAATACATATTTGAATAGGCAGTATATCATATATATCAAGGCCAGGCTAGGTCTTTGTCATGTTTACAATTTAACTTTAAATATCTCGGCCACTTTCTAGAAAACTGTTTTCGGGAAATCGGGCTATTGTTTGTTTTCAGCGCTTTCGGGGATTCGGGCTGACCCCAGTATGATATGGGTCTAGCAAAATATTCTTGGGCATTTTGTTTCCGTAGGAATTGGATGAATCTATTCTAAGTGGGCAAATATTTATCTGAATCTATGGCTTTCTTTAGTACTTTGGTGTTTTTGCAACTGTTTCCGAAGTGTATATTGCATTTTTTCCACAATTTTGCAAATATAGATCTATGTATCTGCATAATCTTTATAGAGTCATGTGTTCTCTGCGGAAGTTGGGTGTGGCCCGAATCCCCTAAATGAATTTCGGCCGGATCCCGAAATTGATTCTCCAAGTCCAACCCGAATAAATATAATTAACAAATAAACATGTGAATAAGCAGTATATCAAGGCGGCATTCTATTAGTTCAGGGGACTGCAACTTACCGATTGTTTATGGCGGCCTCCGACGGCTAGCACGGACAATATAAACATAGAGGGCAATGTTTCTTATGACGTCGTGAGGGTCGGTTAGGGTCACAGTAAGGGTAGTCACCGTTAGTGTCGTTATTAGAAAGCGTATTTTTCGTCGTGAGGGTCGTTTAGGGTCAGGTTTAGGGTTAGTTTCGTCATTAGAAAGCGTATTTCTAAGATTCATGTCGATTTTTACAATGGAAAAGAAAGGTTTAGAATCTCCAGGTAAGTGATACTCCATGTGCTATTTAAGTCGACCAATCAGAGCGAAGTAGAATGGTTGGACCAAAGAGACTGTACACACCCGTAAGTGGCGGTAAGTTGCGGTCCCTGAACTAATAGAATGCCGAAAACTGTTTTCAGGAAATCGTGTATTTTCAGCGTTTGTGTTTCGGGTTGACCCCGGGAGTTCACCATAAACCAGCTCCTATGGAATCATTAACATTCAAATCCCATTGCCGCATTCGACATTGTCGTCAGAATAATTCAGTAACGTTTCTTTAGACGGCATTACAAAACTCGGAATGTTCAGAGCGAATACGAATCTATATTTTAATTACGCACTGGCTACAGAACCGTCCGGACGGTGCCGTAATTTCTTTTCTATAGAACCGTCCACAAATAATCTATGGGCGATTGCACATATCTATGGCGTGTACGCCGTGTACATCCGGTTGAAATAAATAGTGGCAAAAGCCTGTCACGTGAACTTGTTGTCTTCCCGTGGAATTTTTATATGGCGGACAACTTGAGGGTCGGTTAGGGCCAGGTTAGTATTCGTGTGGTCGTTTAGGGTCAAATTAGGCGTCGTGAGGTTCGTTTAGGGTCAGATTAGACGTCGTGAGGGTCGGTTAGGGTTAGGGTCGTTAACCCCTTAACTACTGCGGATGTACACGCCATAGATATGTGCAATCGCCCATAGATTATTTGGTAAAGTCGTAGTTTACGTTGCTAAATTATTTGATGTTGTCACTGTAAAATGGAAGCTGGATTAATGAAAGAAATTGTTTCCCTAAATGGAAGTGGGATTGATGAAAACGTTCCTGTGTTCAAAATTGAAGTCGGATCGATCGAAATAATTTTTCCCGTAAATAGAAGCTGGATGGATGAAATTCAGTTTTGGATTCAATAGAAACTGGGGTAATCCCGTAGTTTAGGTTGCTAAATTATTCTAATGTCTTCAATGCCGTATTTGACGTTGGTAAGTAAGCACTCTAACTATGTCTATCATAACTATAATCAATCCCGCTTCCATTTCATCGAGAATTTTTTTAATCAATCCATCTTCCATTTAATGACAAAAATGACCCAACTTCTATTTAACTAGAAAAATATTTTTCATCAATGGAACTTTTATGTAAGCAAAGAACTTTTCTCATGGGTCCAGCTTCGACTTACAGAAACAATTATTTTCATTATTCCAGCTTCTATTGCATCAAAAACTAAGTCTCATCAATCCAGCTTCTATTTACGGTAAAAATTATTTCCATCGATCCAACTTCTATTTAAAGACAGAAATAGTTTCATCAATCCCACTTCGAGTTATTGAAACAATGTTTTTCCTTAATCCAGCTTCCATTGCAACTTGACGATATAAAATAATTTAGCAACCTAAACTACGGGTTTACCGAAACTGGATTGATGAAAATAATAGTTTCCGTAATTAGAAGCTGGATCCATGAGAATATATCTTTGCTTAAATAAAAGTTCCATTGATGAAAAATATTTCTTTCATGAAATAGAAGTTGGATTGATAAAAGTAATTTTTTCAAATTAAATAGAAGTTGGATTGATGAAAAAATTGCTTAATGAAATGAAAGGTGGATTGATGGTAGTTAACATGCACACACGTAGACTTCTTACTTACCAACGTCAAGTACGCCATTGAAGACATTAGAATAATTTAGCAACGTAAACTACGACTTTACCGATTATTTGTGGGTCCGGACGGTTCCCTAGACACACAATTACGGTGCCGAGCGGACGGTTCCATAGAAAAGAAATTACGGCACCGTCCGGACGGTTCCGTAGCCAGTGCGTTTTAATTATTTTAATCGGTTGCTGTGTTTCTAAGCGAGCATTACAGCATGCCTGTGATTTAGATTTTATGAACTCCTTTCTATTCATGCTAACTTAAGTAAAATGTAAGCAAAACCATTGCATTATAAGCATCTAACCTTTCTGGTAGTTTATATGATAATGTTAATTGTTACTATAATTTTCAAATATCATTTGACCAAATAGAAAGTTGTATAGCGAAGCAATCTCCAAACACGCGCTGCCCGGGTCCTTCTAAAACCCGGTTAACACCAGACCAGTGACCTCATTCGCGCAAATAAGTAAGGGCTCAGGAAGTCGATGTGAAATAAAGCTAGGCTACAATGCAGTAAAGAGTCGGGTCGTGGAATAAAGTTCATAATTCTTTAACTGGGACGAAAAATTAATGAAGTCACATTCAATAAGGGCGAAACTTGTTTAAGAATCATCTTAGCAAATGAAGTAGGCTTAGAACAGGTCTACGAGCTGAATCGCGGGCTAACGAGCATGATTCGTAGTCTATATAATTATGCAGTGGCACTCGTTCAAGCGGATTTCACCAATGAAAATTAAACAATGGTCGATGCCATAGGGTAGCCATATAATTTCTGGACTTGTTTTCCAGGGGTGGCGCCTACGCTGGCAGAGAACACAAACACTACAGAATAAATAATTTTAATTATTTATACTGTGCAAACACTGCGCCAGATGCCCGAGTGGTTCTATAGAAGAAGGAGGAGGAGGAGGAGGAGCTGGAGGAGGAGCTGGAGGAGGAGCAGGAGGAGCAGGAGCAGGAGGAGTAGGAGAAGTGAAGAGCAGTCCCTTAAGCCGGCCATGAGGCAGCCATGAGTATGAATTGTTGACGACTTTATTTTCTTAGCCTCGGCTTACGAGGGCTGGTGCGTCTGTATGACTGTGCTTGATGATTTACGATAAGTCCCTATGTTGCTATTGACATTTGTCACCCCGACGTATCTTGGAGACAGCTGGTACGTGTGGTCAGTGAGGCGGGATAATATTATGTCCTCAGCTGTTGATGCCATTAAGTGACTTCGATCCATCGCTGGGGCAGAGGTAGGTAGGTAGGTAGGTCCCTGCTCAATTCGGTTGTTAGTTCTCTCTACAACTGCTTTTCTTTTGCTGTTTTGAATGCTTACGCCAAGCTTTGTTGATTTGCTCTGTGTAAGTATTTGTATATAGAACAAGTTCTTCAATGTCATAGGAATTAATAATTTTTATGCGTTAATAGGCCTATTTTGTTTATGCTAAATTAAAGACAGCACCGGCTTTGCATAGGGATCGCAATCTATAGGCTATTCTTCAGCGTCTACAAAGCTCAGTTTATTTGCAGGCTCATAGTCAAAATGATATCGGTGAGGCGAATATGTTCTGTGCTAGCATGTCCATGGGCATCAGATGAGCCTATGGGCTCCATGTGGGTCTCATATGAGAATATGTATCACATGACCCATATGGGCTTCATGTGGGCATTCTAGTAGGACGTATGGTCAGGTTTGGCTCTAAGTCCAGATCCAAAGGTCATGTTTGTATAGATGGTAGATGGCTATGGCGGAAGGTATTTGGAAATGGATTGGCAAGGAAAAAGACAAAAAGAGAAGGACTCACGAGTAGGCCAATAGGGCATGGAAAACAGGATATAAATACTAATGGAAGTGCTGCAGGGGTCTTGCATAGGACTTTCAGAGGTCTGCCTTTTTGTATCCTGGAAACATTTGTTTCCTATCATTGCGCGCATCCATTATAAGATCCTAGCTCTTTCTAGTCTCAAAGGTGTAGCTGAGCAGTGCCCCAAAGTATCTTTCTGACTATATATGCGAAAGCCGTTATCTGCGACCTCATCTCGATCCTTGCGCTCTGCTGATTGGCTAGATCTGTTTTGTTCCTAGGACTAGAACTGCCTTGGCTCAACGCCGGGCATTTGCTGTGGTTGGTCCCTCTACTTGGAATGACCTTCCCCCCTCATTAAGGGATAAACTATAGGCCAATGACTAGTTTTTCCTCTTTGATCTCTCGTTCTTTAAAGACGTTTCTTTTCCCCGGGGTTTTCGTGCTGAGAGCGCTTCTGTTCGAATAGTTATTCTGAGAGAGGCGCTATATAAATCTTTAAATACAATACAATTTGTACACTGCGTCCCAGTTGGGAACAACGTGAAATGAAAATGAAGAATGAAATGTAGGCCTATATGAAATAATTATATATATATATATATATATATATATATATATATATATATAATACATCACTGCCCGTTTTATGTAGGCCTACCATCGATCGTGTTTGTCCAGCGGATTACGATTCTCGATTACGATTTCACTTGTACGTTACTCTGTGCATTTCTCGTCATTACTAAACTATTCTAACGCCTCTAGTGGGTGCTATGACAATTCGGCGCAAGACAATTCGGCGCGGTCAATTCGGCGCAAGACAATTCGGCGCGGTCAATTCGGTGCAAGACAATTTGGCGCCTTTTGGTAATGCTTCTATCAGCGTGATGTTTCGTTATGTTTCGACATGAAACTTAACATAGATGCGTTCACTTATTAATATTCCTTAATGAAACCTAACGTGAATCCATGCATCCGCTGATTTATGTTTCGTAATGTTTTAAATTAGGTAGGCTACGTCCGGTGATTAGTCCTAATGTTTCGCCATGAAACTCAACGGAGGTTCGTCTAAGCTTAATTATAATTGTTTTACCATTAAACGTAATGTAAATCCGTCCACAGATTTATGTTTCATCATGAAGCTTAACGTGGATACGCCAGACGATTAATGTTTATCATGAAACTTATCGTAGATCTGATCGCTGGTTAATGTAGGCCTATTTGTATTCTAATTCGCTTGCTAGTTTGTAGCTTCCCGATGACTCTACTCCCATTTCTAGTTAAAGTTTTATCGCCAACAATCAAGGCAATGTTGTAAATGCGAAAGCGGTTTAATAATTAACTTAGTAAGCAAACGCATAGACTTGTATTCTATATATCTGGGCAGTGATTGTGTAGCCTATTAAAAGTTAGAAATATCTACCATGCTTTTTAGGCCTATATATGTATTTACATTTATTTATATTTACATGATGCCGATCTCAGTTTCCTGAATCTAGATAGCTGCGCCGAATTGTCTTGCCCTAGGCCCTATATGTGTGAGTGTTGAGCATGAAATAGATATATAGGCCTAGGTCGGTGGTTAAAATGTAGTAGGCCTATACTTTGTGAACGACAGGACAGATTTTTAAATGGATTCTTTGCTTAATGAGCAGCCGGAGCAATAGAATGCAATATGGGAATAATTTAGAGATGTTGTGGTTAGTACCGCAAGTAGAGATTTACCGCGGGGAAACCGCGGTAGTAAGTACAACCGACGTAAAGAACGCAAAGAAAGATATTACACGGGATACCGAGAATAGAGCTATTGCGGTTAGTCCCACAAGTAGACATAGATTCCGCGGGGAAACTGCGGGAGCAAGCACACAAAGAAAGATAGGCCTATTCCACGGGGAAACCGCGGAAATAGCCTAACTATGACCGATGCTAGGTACGCAACGAAAGATATTCCACGGGGAAACCGCGGAAATAGCCTAACTATGAATTTTCGGTAAGTCCCGTAAGTAGAAAAGGTGCGGTAGAACCGCAAGTTGAAAAGAATAGAAAAGAATATGTGGATGGGGTCTATCCGCAATTGTTGAGATTTGAGTGCAAGTTTACCAGATGTTAACGTACCGGACCAACGGGGAATTTTCCCGTATCCATCTGTCACCAACGGGGTCGCCCTCCCCGTATTTGATCGAACCGGATGACTGGGGAATTTTCCCCGTAGCCTACTTTACGCGCTCGCCGATCACTAACCAGACACTGATTTCTCGGTCACTCCCCGCTCTTCGAACTTTACGCGAAACCGGACTTTGATTTTTCACTCGCCGTTAACTGGTTTCTCGGTAACTCTCCGCTCTCCGAACTTTACGCGAAATCGGGCTTTGATTTTTCACTCGCCGTTAACTGGTTTCTCGGTAACTCCCCGTTCTCCGCACTTTACGCGAAATCGGGCTTTAATTTTTCGTTAACTGATTTCTCGGTCTCTCCCCGCACTTTCCGATCGTACGTACTACCGGGGTCTCGCCTTCCCCGTATTTCGTTACAGACCTGTCGGTATCTCCGCGTACTTTCCGAACGACACCAACGGGGTGACACCTTCCCCGTTATAGACCTCTGAGCCTTTATTTCTTACGATCGGTCCTTTCGCGTATTTTCCGAACCGTAGTTATCCAGACCTGTGAGCATTTATTTCTCACGATCGGTCTTTCCCCGATCAGCTTCCCACGATCAAAGCTCGGGCCGGCTCGCGATCAACAACGAGATGGGCCCTACCCCGTCAGATCAGCGATAGCCGGCACTGGCCCGACCGTGTGAGCGGCTGTCACACGGGAGCGCACGGATTAGTCTTGTCTTATTTTGGAAGCTGGGGAGCCCGTAACTCACCCGAACCATTTGATTTCACTTTCCCGTAACCAACGACACTAAAGCACCGTGTCGCTATGTGTAGAGCAGTACGAACCACCACTCTACTCTGCATGTGTAGAGCAGTAGGACCACCACTCTACGTTATAGGCAAAACACCATGAGGCAGCCTATATTCATCTATCGACCATGTATGCTGTAACTCTCATCGCTTATAAATGCCTCCCTACACAAGTTCTTAACACAAGGTGTCTAAGAGATAGCTCCTAAGGACTAATTTAGGCGATGCCTATCTTTAGTCATCAACTATAGGACGTGGGAAGATGTACTTTTATTTAATTGATAGATTAAAACGTTAAATCGGCAGAAATTAAGCAGCCGTATAATTTTAATCATTTTTATTCTAACTCGAATCGAGCGTATGTAACACGCTACCTAGCGACTCAGAGGCGCGACACCATATAGCAGAAAATCAATATTAATTAATGCATTCTTCATTCAGCCTTCACTCTGTCTTGTGGCCTGTCCGCCACACTTCAACTGACTAACCAGCCATAATTGATTATTGTTAAAAAGGGTGACCCTAATTAAGCGGGGCTTGTGCCCCTTTTGGTTCTCCCCTGTTCCCTAGCCAATGCACTAATATGTATTAGTCAAGTTAAAATTGTTGTTTAATTGTTATACGCATTGTGCTTCTGGAAATAAAAAGTTGTCAGTTGAAGCATAGCGTTCTAACCAATCGGCAACCGTGAGCTCAAAAGTCCTGAAATACCTTTATGATCAGTGTCGTCGGATCTCGGTCCGATGACACTGCGACGACCGCCACTACTCTCCGTCTGTGACTTTCTTCGGTGTACGTATCCAACTCTCGGTATCTCTACGGTCTGTGTATTCTCTAATGGTAGGCTATCTCCGTATCATTCTTCTGGTCTCTCGGTATCCTCATGTTCTTGTCTCTCTCCGTATTTTAATGCTGCTCTATTGCTAACATATCTATAATCGTAGTGGATCCGTTCACGCCCCGGGCGTTAGCGGAATCCCAGTACTACATTCACGCCCGTCGCGTTATTGGCTAAAGCCTGTCACGTGAACTTCTTGTCTTCCCGTGGAAATTTGATATGGCGGACAACTTGAGGGTCGATTAGGGCCAGGTTAGGATTTGTGGGGTCGTTTAGGGTCAAATTAGTAGTCGTGAGGATTGTTTAGGGTCAGATTAGGCGTCGTGAGGGTCGGTTAGGGTCAGGGTTAGGGTTAGTGTCGTCTTTAGAAAACACGGTGAACAACCTTCCACCGCAATCGGCAATGTTTATCGGTCGGTTCGTTTCAGGTACACACAATCATGTGACATGCAATGACCAATTGCGAGGCGGGCGTGATTCTAGTCCCAGGTATCGGCTCACGTCGGGCGTGACTGTATCCACGACCATCTATAATAGGTAAATGCTACAGTTCTTAAGGTTCGTGCGCAGAGGGCTGCGATATCGCCAGATGTCGTATATATATTGTGTGTATCGTTTAATGTCCGAGTGCCATTCGGCTGGCCCAAATGCGTGAATGGGTACTCCGCCAGGCCAGAAGCGCTGGAAACTTGTCAAATTCCCCTTCGCTGGCCTTGGTCATCCGGCGCTTGGCGGTTTTAACGGCCGATTGTGCCTTGCCATTAGGGCCTACTTGGAGGTATCGCGGTGAAGAGGTGTTTGCCTGGGATTCCCAGCGGCTGCAAACTACAGAAATTCTGCCGCATCAAACGTTGGTCACGCTGCATGAATGTGTCGATGCCGACTTAATCCCATGGAGCGGGTGGGGCAGTAACGGCTCTTTCTGGGTCTTCGTCTGATAGCGAGCGCAGATGTCGCAGTGTGAGACCAGTTTCTCAACGGCTGAGGTGAAACCAGGCCCACTTGGGCGCGTCTGATGCACCCATTAACTCCACTTATGAAGAGCTCGTTGATTATCTAATGCGCTCTTTAGTTTAGAATAATTAATTTTGGACGCGTAAGTATGTAGGCCCTATGTATGTATGTATGTATGTATGTATGTATGTATGTATGTATGTATTTATGTATGTATGTATGTATGTATGTATGTATGTATGTATGTATGTATGTATGTAAGTAAGCAAGCATGCAAGTCATATTTTATCGCGAGACAAAATTGTGACTCCGAAACCGAGTCAGCGAGTTAAATTCGAGTCCAGGGCCTTCTAGTCTGAGTCCAAGTCCGAGTCGTGACAGTCCGAGTCCAAAAAAAATTGATGTCTAGTCGGACTCGAGTCCTTGACCGGACTCGAGTACTGCATCACTGTCAAGAAGAATAAATACCCGTTAATACCGGTTTCGACGACCAATAGAAATTGTTTACAGATACTTTTAGCGAATTTCTATCTCTGTGGCCCGAGTTAAATCGTCCTTGCAACCCATGGAGCACCTTGCACAGATTACGTCGTAAATTGCATCGACATCTGTCGACTGACGATATCTCTCATCCCACGCAGAGAGAGAGAGAGAGAGAGAGAGACAGACAGACAGACAGACAGACAGACAGACAGGCAGAGAAAGAGACCGGATCAGAGAGAGAGACAGAGACAGAGACAGAGAGAGAGAGAAACAGACAGATAGACAGACAGACGTCGTCGTCGTCGTCGTCTAGACAGGTGGTTGCGTGGGGAGGGGAATGGTGGACGATGCGTCGTCATAAACATTTTATTCGAAAGAAAGATGATGATGATGATGATCGATATCAGGTGAGGAAAAGAAAATTTCGCCGGCAACATTAGGAAAGCAAGTTCAGTTTTATATTGATAAAGGAGGACGATATGCATGTTTAAGCTACGATTAGTCATAAATAACTGGTTATTCCAATAGTGAAACAAAAAGTGCAGCGAGAGAAACATATTTTACGGCGGCAACTGGTGGTTTATAATCCGGATGTCTAACTAAGAACAGTAGGAAGCGGGATCGCTTCCCGCACCCTCCCAACGGTCCACTCAGCCTATCATTTGCGAGATGGCGCATTGGTAAAATGAGATATGTAGGACGTGATGGGCGCCTTGCATGGCTGTAGAATAGGCCTACAGTTAATTTCGACTCCTGTAATAACTTGTGATAATCCGTTCATACTGAATTGTAATCATCTTGCGTAATTGTCAGTTTTAATTAATAAAGAATATATATATTACCTTAAATTTACAAGTTATTGCAGGAATCGACTTTAACTGTAGGATTAGGGCAGCCATGCAAGGCGTTGGCAAAATGATTAGTAGGACAGATGCCCTGCTGCTCATTTTACCAACGCCACCAAACGAAGGCCCTGAATAATCCACGACATGGTGCATGTCCTCCTTTCTCTGCTTTTTATTAACTTTCGATTCAGCCAGTGACTGTTGTAAGAATGGGTAATATAAG